>PPJL03000032.1:0-135173 GCA_003705745.3 Blastobotrys muscicola | reverse complement strand
GTCTCCGGACGACCTCACCCTCTACTGTTGTTCCCGTGCCGGTAAACCAGTGCTAGACAGGTGAGTCTCCCTACATGAGGACCAGGGTATGGTGGACGATTTTGAAAAGAAGTTTCGAAGTTGTCGAGCTCGAAATTTCTTTTCGGTAGCTCAAATGAGAGGCAGTTTATTTCAATAGGGGTTTAGAGGTATTTGGAGGAAAATTGGGCGGACAGATTGATTTTTGAGGGCGTTGAAGCCGTTTAATATCCAGGCGTTGCGACACGTGCTACGCATCAACTTAGAACTAAACTGTATTCATATCTTTGGGCAGGCAGTACAGGGACTAGCATTAACATGTATAAACTTCAATGGTCACACGTTTTACCTTCAATTCGCCAACATCCCCAGCATCACGTCTACCATCTAGCCTCATCAAGCTAGTATGAAGCGTCCCCTGACCGACTGACTTATGACAATGCAGATAATAAGTGATCAGTTGCTTGCTAGTTACCTTGTCCCAGGAACCGCCATGCACAAAACTAGCAGCGGGTATACCGTAGTGCTCGTGGGCATACCGTCGTACCCTTGGGAAGACATCTGACCGCCAATCTCTTTTACTGCAGTTCTCGTGACTATGGACCGGGATCTGACGGGATTAGCGGCGATTTACGGAGCCATACGAGTGGTGCGAGTCATGCAACCGCTTAATATTGGTGTACTCAAAATATCTCACCGCAAATAGACAACAGAATTTCGTGCTGGCCAGCGCAAAAACAGAATTCACACTAACAAACATCACCAACAGCCAAACCAGGCAATGTTTACATGCATGTCTCTCGCTTATCGCGTATCAGTGGCGTTGCGCGAGCGGGTGGCGGTGCGTACTATCCACTCTGCAGGTAACCCAATATTATGTGGCTCTGACCGCATGGTGAAAACACCACCTAAGCACTGCATCATAACAAACACGTCCGGTCTAACCTAAACTTAATACTAGCGTTAGAGGATCTACACGCGAGAAAAGATTTAAAAGGGCGTTCCCTGACTCGATCTGACTCAGATCTCACTCAGGGGATGAAATGGAGGCGCTAAAAAAGCTGGGAAAACCGTTTTTGTCAACAAATCCAGAAGAATACTCATGGTTTGTCTGCGTCGTCGTCGTCCTCACCTCAATCCTCGTCCTGGAGCCTTTGACTGTCTACAAGAAGTTAACCGCTGAAGGTCCCGTGAGCGAACTCGCCATCTTACAAGACGACCAGTACAACAATTGTTTATACCGAACGGCAAACATAGACCCAGTGAATGTTACAGACTTTGTCAACCACAGGTATGGTCTCTACGATAGTCTCATGGTACAGAAGACCACAATTATTCGAAATGCCCTGATCCTCGACGGAGACGGCACACTCATCCCCATGCTCATGGACATTTTCATCAAGAATGGCGTCATCGAGTCCGTCAATCAGTCGTCAGTGGCGTCTGATCAGACACTCACTAGCGAGTACGGTGCCTCCACGAACATCATCAACGTCCACGGCCGTTACGTTTCTCCAGGTTTGATTGATGTTTACTCGCACGTGCAAAAGTACTCTGCAGTTGCCGGCACTGAAGAACTCAAGTTCTCCAACGCCCTCGCTACGTTCAAGCCGGATCCACGCTTAATTGCAACGACCGCCTACTCCGGGGTCACCACTGCTATGGTTTTCGGTCGTGGCGCATCTGGGGAGGGTTACGCCGTCAAAATGGCACCTTCGCTCGCAGAGACTGCACAGGCTTTGCTTGTGCAGGCCTCTCAACCAAGAAACTACTCCCGAACCGTGCGGTGGATAGAACTTGGGTGTTCCGACGACGAGTCCCTTAGGCACACCATCTCCCAGGCAAAGACCCTCAAGGCCGAGCAGGATTTCTGGTGCCAGTCAAAGAAGGGCTCGACCCCGACGCCAATATATCCTCACGACTCGAGGCTAGAACCGTACATTGCGATTCTCAGGCGCCAGGCTGTGGTTCTGTCCCAATGTCCATCACTGACTCACGCCGAGGCCCTTCTAACCCACGGAGCGGAGGCCAAGTTCAATGTCGACTCCCTGCTATCTGTGACAAGCATGGAAAAGTTTGGAAAACTCGTGCAGCGGGCAAATCAAAACACGACTCTCGGAACACCGTCCATCGGATGCGATGAAGCTGGCCAGGCGTGCACTGAGACACGGCTCAAGGGGTTCTTTGACAGAAAAGATCTGGTGTTGATGTCGGGGATGTATCCTCTCATCCACGAGGCTCAATTGGCTAAGATCAACGGTCTATCCGACGCGGAAGCCTTTTCCGCCGTAACGGGAAACGCTGCAAAGCTGTTGCACCTCGATCACCGTATCGGTTTCCTTCGAGCAGGATTTGACGCGGATATTGTTGTCTGGGACAGAAACCCAGTTGAGTTTGGTGCTCGACCTCAGCTGGTCATTGTTGACTCTGTCCCGGTTCAGGCCGACTACCAGCCGACCAACACGCCAAATGTTCCGGCCCCAATGAACCACAATCAGATGCCGATGAACATGCCCCCACACCCACCCCCAAGCCAAAACCAGCTTCCTATGAACCCGCCAAGCCAAAACTACCCTCCAAACAATTATCCAGCACCAGTCTACCCCCCTCCTCCGAACCATCCTCCTCCAAATCATCCACCACCCCAAAACCAAGCGAATGTCTACTCTAATGGCGGGCCACCTTATGTTCCCAGCTACACCAACCCCAACCAGCAGTACTTGTCCACGAACCGAAGATTCGACGACTGCCTAGAAGGTGCAAGTGACTACGTTCTAACAGGAATCACGCAGTCCTACTCGTCGTACGCTCCGATGCATCGTCCGAACGAGAGGATGCAAATGGCTGTCGTCAACGGGAAAGTGGCATGCTTTGATTTTGACTGCTCGCGGTACATTCGAACACGTCACTCGTGTTCAAACGTTGTTCATTTGAAAGAGGGTTACTTGTTGCCGGGCCTCACTGTCGTGTCCCCATACCGAGAAAAACGGAAACGATCGGAGGTCTTCTATTGGATCAACTATCCACACAACGGAGGAATCAGCGTGGGCTACCCTCTGGTCTACAATGGCCGCATTACAGAGGGCCCGCAGATTGAAATCGCATTCCACGTTTGGCTGGATGACAATATTCCAGGCAAAATCACCTCACTCATCAACCTGCTCACAGACTACAATGCCAACAGCTACCGAAGAGTCATGGAAGGACTACCTCTGGCTGTCCACACCAATTCACGAGACGCTATCGAGCTTATCGTGGAACTGAAACGAGAACTCAACATCAACGTGGTCATCATTGGCGGCGAGCAAGCTGGATCAGTTGGCCCACTGCTTGCACTCTCTGGAGTCCCCGTGATCTTGCATATGCCAGTATGCAGCGACGCTTCCGAGTGTTACGGCAGCATGGCTAACCTGAAGGCCCTTCACCAGGCTGGAGTCACCTTGGGCTTGACGGCGGATGAAACCGTGTACAGAAACACCCGCTGGATCAGCCTTCACACCGGAATCACCCACCACGAGCTCCTCAAGATGGTCAGCACCAACATTTATAGCATTTTCGGGCTGCCGTCGCCAGGACTCAACATGGTGATATCCGAAGGACTGGATACTACAGTGGGTACTATTCGAGATGGCGCTATTCACTTCTAGCGTCGTCTAATGTGTTATGACCAAAAGTTTTGCTTAGAGAATGATAGAAAATGACTTAATAAACTTAAACTATTCACACACTTCAAAGATCTAATGATTCGCCGATGAAACCCGACGAGCAATATACCCGCATTTATATATGTGCTCATCACGTGATTTCACAACATTGTGATACATAAGGGCATATCGGCTATCTGTAATCTTAGTAATACAATGCCACACCAGTACGAATACAATGTTGCCATGTCCTGCTCGGGTGAGTATAAAGCTAAGAATGGCCACTAATAAGGTTGCTCTGGTGCAGTTGAGCGAGCTTTGAAGCGAGTTGATGGAGTCAACAGCATTGACATTTCCCTTGAGAAGCAGACTGTCAATGTCCACACCGACTTGCCATACGAGGCTATCCTTGCCACCATTCAGAAGACCGGTAAGGCCGTTAGCGGAGGAAAGGTTGTTGCTTAGATAATACACATAGGCACAAAACTAGTCTGGAGTTCTAATGTTAATAAATAGCTATTTCTACGTAGTTTTTGTGGTGGCAAATCAGGTTACTCGCCCAGGTCGATGTTGTAAACCCAGTCTTCTATGTCTGAGTGGACCTTTGACTCAATGGAGGAGCCTACACCGCCAGCGACTCTTAGGATGAGCTCATTGAGCTCAGTTCGTCCTAGAATGTCCACGTGCTCTGCAGTCTTTGCACCCCCTCGCATGTCTAGTCTATCGGGCTGGTGCTGCATTTCCACGACTGTAACTGGGATTTTGGCTGGGTTGAACTTGGAGTCTTGATCTTGCCATCTGTAAGACATTGCGTGAGTGACCAAGGAAATGGTTCCGTCTCCCTCACTGAGAACAACCGGGTTAGGCTCATTCTGAGCAATGACAACGTTTAGATGGGTCTCATTGTTACTGTCAGTGATGTCCTCGTAGTAATACGATCGCTCAGTCGGCTTTCCCACGCCGTAGAATGAGTAAATCCTCATGTCTGGGGCGTAGGGAAGGGCAACCTCAAGCGGGTTGATCCACTTGGAGGGGTTGTTGTTGTTTCCCTCGACCTCCTCACGGGTCTTTGCCATACCGTGAGAGTAGGAGGAGGTGACTCTGTGTCGGAACCAATCTGGGGCCTGGTCAAACACGTAATGGATAGCCTCCGATGCTGTGAGGTTTTTCTTGGACAGATGGCTACTGACCGAGTTGAATCGAATGAAATTTCCAAAAGAAAGGCCGTCCTGCTTGGAGTCCACAGTGTCGTCAGGAGAATGGGTCAGGTTACCCCAGATGGCGTCACCGCCCTTGGGGAACATGGACGCGACACCACCAAAAGTTCGCAGCAGCTCAGCACGCTCCTTTCGAGAAAAGAACTTCTCCAAACCATAAACAGCCAGCGCGTTGAGCTGAACGGTGTCCTTCATTTCACCAGAAAGCAGCGCGACGATGGCCTTTGGCGTACCCAGCATGCAGCCCGCGACATCAACGAAAGCCTCAATGTGCTCGTTCACCCAGTTCGGGCCGCCGTTGCCGCCGAAACCACCCACACTGCCTTCAACCCACTTCAAAAAGTAGAAGGTGACCTGAGAGCCCATGGAGTGAGCGACAAGGACAGTTTTCTCGCCTGTCTTTCGCTTGTTATCCTCGATCTGGTGCTTGAGACGCGAAAAGTATTGATCCCGCTTCTCCATATCGGGGTAACTAAGTCGCCAGTCGTACGAGGCCACAGTCATGGTGTTGACGTCATAGCCAATGGCCGCCAAGTTCTCAATGACTTTGTTCCAGATCCAGTAGCCGGCCACAAAGAAATCTGCTGCTTCCATACCCTGTGCTGCCCGTAGTTTAACACCCGGTGGATCAAGTCCAGTCTCTGGATCCAGCATGATAAACTTGAGCCAGCAGTTCTTGTCCAACAACATGGTTCGCAGCATGTACCAACTGCCCCAGAGTCTCTTTCTGAAAAAGTTCTTGGAACTGCAGCCATCAACTTCCTGCACAGACCACGATTCCAGACCAGTTGAAATGACACCAGGGATCATAACAACGGGGAACTTGGCCTGGAGATTCTCTGTGTTTCTGAGATGGAGACCAATCTCAAACGAATCGGGCGAGACGGCATGGCTAGCTTCAATGTCCTTGGCCTCCTTCAAGATTCCCAGCGGAAGGATCTCACGGAAATCGAGCGATTCAAACATATCCAAATTGACCAGATCTTGCGATTGAGCAGTATACCAAGCACCACACAGACCCATAAAGGCACCAAGAATGAAAATGAATCGTTTACTGGTGAAGATACTCCATTCATCTTTCTCCTTCTTATCCTGCTTTTTTGGCTTGTGGTCATCTCCGGAATCACCTTTGTGTCCGCTATCTCCATGGTTTCCCCCATCACCCTCCTCGGGAACCCGCCGACGAACAGTCATGTTGTGTTGCTGTACAAGGGCAACTCGCAGAAAGGGATGTCCGGAAGCAATGCAGCAGCGCCACGCGCCACCGATGAGCGCGGTGGCGGCGCGCTGTCACGATTGTATTCTGTGCAGGGTCATGCGGGAACATGAGTGCATCGATAATCGGTCATAGCTCAGTTATGTTTAGCGTCCCCGGCTCGTTAACGAAGACCTACGCGACGATTGCTTTCAGCTCGTGTGAGCAGGTATCCCGCTTAATCAGGCTGAGCAATACGCACTGCTCCAATGCATGCCACGCAAAAAGATTGCCGTTACCAGGAATCGGACCTGGGTCTCTTCGGCCACAACGAAGTGTACTAACCACTATACTATAACGGCTTGATGGGTTCGGGGTTTGTAAATACCTATCGATTCAGCAATTTGGAAGTGAGTCCGATCAGTTTTTAGCGTCGATTCGTATGTGAGAATCACTTGCGCATTTTTTCGTCAGCCACACCTACAGTTCAGAGGTAGTAGACGGCTTGAATCCTATCAAATTGGCCTCCCGAATTGTGGTCGCAAAATGAGCCGCACAGTCTGCGGCGGACCCTAGCCCTATTTTCGTCAACAAATATGTCACAAAAACTTGAAAATCAAATGGGAGTTTGGCCGAGTGGTCTAAGGCGCTAGCTTCAGGTTTGGAGTTGCAAAGCTTCAAAGCAATTGTTAGTCTCGAAAGAGGCGTGAGTTCGAACCTCACAGCTCTCATTTTGCTTTGCGTATTTTTGACACCAGGATATCGTTTTCGATAAGCTGTCCCCTTTTGGGCTTTATCATGCAATTACTCGTATGAACTCGTTTCGGCTATCTATATGTTCGATGCTGAAGGTGTTGGGTCTGGGCCGGTGCACTCTTATCGCCTTGCATGTGCACATGCTAAGGTATCATCGTCCGCGATAACGCATAAAAGAGACGTTGTTGACGGTATTTATTGGCTTGTACATCACCGATATACATATAAAAAAAAGTGTTTCGCGGTGGCAGCCTAGAATAGGGTTAAATGCCCTGCATGCGGCCTTAAAGCCTACAAATGTGTAAGCGTCGGAATGACTTTGACCCGACGTCCGACTCCGATTTTCGGCGCTAGAAACACCGAGGCTAGCACGAAAACAAACGAGAACATCGCACGATAGTAACGATAACACGTAGTAACGAGAACAACAGCAACAACAACGAGAGGCAAAGCGTAAACGAGCTGAACTGGTTACTGTACCGATATGCACGTTGCAAGACTGATCGTATTTGTTCATGTTAGTATGTTCATACAAGAATACTAGCTAGGTCCTGATAGTATTCTCGCCTTTGTACCCATAGGGTGTCGTTATCGTGATGTGTTGATATTCTGTAGGACCTAGAGACAAGGAGAGCCCATATTCGGCAGACGCGGACGCTATATCGACAGCCTATCCAAACTGGTCCTGTCAAAACTCCTCCTCCTAGTAACAGGAAGCCGATAGTACTTTTCTCCTCCGTCAGCGGTTCGCCCGCCTATCCACCATTTCTCCTGCGGCGAGGTGCTCAATGAACTGGAAGAGTTTCTCCGTTCGGGGTTAATCGGTAACGGCGCAGTAGGCGGCGTATATGTCGGCTTTGGTACCGTCGTCGTGGGTGCCGCCTTGGGCCGCTCTGTAGTTGGCCGCTCCACGGGTCGGCTATAGTTTTGGTTGAGACCAAACAGAAACGAAATAAATGGCCTAGTCGAGGGCATCTCTTATTTATCAGAGATACAGGCCTGTTTCAGTCGGGTGTTGGTTGTGCTTTGATCGTGGTTATCAAGTCTGGTTGTGTGCTCGGATGAATGCGGAGATAGCAAATCAGTGGCCATTTGATTATCAGGAGCTACGGTCACGTGGTGTTATCAATCGATCACGTGACGGGGTTAGGGTCGGGTGTACGGCTGTGCGAGTGTGGGGTAAAATAAACAAGGAGCGAGTGTGTGAAGTTTAGGGGCAGTGTTTGGGCAGTGAATTAAAGTTCAGGGTTAACCACGGATTGTACGAGGAATGGGCGTCTCAATAGGAGGTTTTGATTCCCGGCACCGTGCATGAGGTGAGGGGTATGATCGATCCAGGGTTACTTTGTATTGATTGCGCTGTCGGCAGTTAATATTTGAGATCTTTGCCCTGAATAGTACTGGTCTGCGGTGCTTTTGATTGATTCAATGTGAGACCATCGCCAAGTCATGCAACTGGCGGACCCATGCATATTGATGAACTATATGTCTAGACAGCGCTTGGCAAATCGAAGCCCTTGAAAGGTTTCATCCGAGTGGCCTTCTCCTCTAGAGGTGACATTGGCGAGGCGAGTGAATAAGACGGTGGAGTGGAGTTGGGCGAACAAGGAGACAGATCAATTGTCAGCTTGGCTATGCTGAGGTCACTGATATCGCTGAGGTCACATTCACGTGAGGTTACGCCTTTCTGGACCAGATCGTGAACAGTCTCTAGTACAAAGCTTTCGAGCGCCAGAACTTTGATCTCGTCAAACGACATATCGCCACCGGTAATGTCGAGGATCCTGCGAAAGATATCAGGCTGGGCGGGCTCGAGCAAAGCAATGAGCCTGTCGAGAAGATGACACCGGTCGACCTCGAGTTTGGTGACCTTAAGCCTCAAGGCATTGAGGGCGAACTCGTCTCGGATCTTGTCGCTCTCGAGCTTTTCAATGACTTCCTGCACTCGGCTGAAGCACTCGTTCACCATCGATGACATTTCGACGGTTTCGGCTAGTTTTTCGGAAGCGGTGGACAGTTTTTCTTCGAGGGTCATCGATTGGTTTGAGTGGTAGACAATCGAGCGGCTTATATACTAAAACAGGGTCTTGTTTACTGTGATATGTCACATTTTACGGTTTTGTAGCAGAGAGACATGATGTGCGCGCCGTGCATTGTGCGGCGTGGAATCGTAGAGATCGAGAGAGCTAGTTATTCAAGGAACTCTTTCCCGATGGAGCCCAAACATCAGCATATGGACCTCTTTACCTATTGCATATACGGCACCACTAGGGCAAAAAACAGCGTGGTAAAAGGTCCAGTGCATGGATCGCCCTATTGTCTCGAACCTCATCAGAATCATCACGTGAATGGCGTCATGTGTAATGGTCTATACACAGGCTAGATCTAAACCACCTGACCACCTCTACCCACATTCGCTAAGCTCCTGTGCTCTCGTGCGCTGCTGTATGTACACACGTGACACCCTAACCCTGACGTGACCCTTTAATCGCGCCACCCCACTGATAAGCTTATCCTCACACCTTGATAACACACACCACAAATAACATGCTCGGATCAGCTCTTAGTTCTTTGCGCGACTGGCGTGAATACCTCACACCTGTGAGTCACGTGTCCAATTTCAAGAAGACCGGCGAAATCACTCCCGAAGAGTTTGTGGCTGCCGGCGACTACCTCGTCTACAAGTTCCCGACCTGGTCGTGGGCTCCAGCGCCTGAGAGTAAGCGGAGGGACTTTCTGCCTAAGGACAAGCAATATCTAGTCACCCGCCACGTGCCGTCGTATGTTCGAGCGGCCGATTTCGAAGGCGCAGAGGCAGACGGTGAGGAGGATGATGATGGAGAGTGGGTGGCCGCCAAGGGAAAGAGTATATCGCATGATGCGGTCGAGGAGGAGATTGATGAGATTGTGGACATTTCTGATTCTGATGAGTACACACCAGACAAGACTCTAAAGCCCACGAGGACATATAACTTGTTCATCACCTACTCGACATCGTACAGAGTTCCCAAGTTTTACCTTTCCGGGTTCAACTCTAACGGAAGCCCGCTGACGCCGGACGAGATGTTCCAGGACATTATGAGCGACTACAAGAACAAGACGGTGACTATCGAGAAGGCGCCGTTTGAGGAGGATCTGACTCTGATTTCAATCCATCCCTGCAGACACGCCAACGTCATGAGGATACTCTTGGACCGGGCAGAGGCCCGGTTACAGGAGAAGCAGGACATCGAGATTGACATTTCCCAGAACCTGGCAAAGGTCGGCCTAGCCGAGGGAGAAGACGACTGGGAGACGATCGCAAAGGACGATAGTGAAGCCATCAGGGTGGACCAGTATTTGGTGATTTTCCTCAAGTTCATTGCTAGTGTCACGCCGGGTATCGAACATGACTATACCATGTCAGTATAGGCTGCACGACATTATGAATCAAGCATAGAGAAATAGGAAGGAGTATAAACCGCAAAGTCTTGCTCCCCCACTCTGCGTAGTTGAACTCGTTCATTGAAGTAGCCGTCTTTTTCCCATGCGACCATGTGTGATAAAGGAAACGGCCCTAGGAGTTCATCGCTGTCCCATTTGAATTCCCATGTCGATTCCGATTCTGTATCCTGTGTCCTTTCGCCCTCGTCATTATCCTGTCGCTTTCTCTTTCTCTGTGTTCCCTGATAAGACTCGCCTGTTTGGTTTGTGTATTCTCGTTGCAATTCCTCTCTACTCATCTCATAGACATCGTAGCCCTGCTGAATGAGCTTATCAGACTTTTCCGTAATGGTTTCAACCAATTTCTTCCGGTCCTGTTCCTCCGCGCTGATTCCGTTTTGTTCCTTCTTTGCCTTTCTACGGCTCTTCTTCGGTGCTAGGGCCCCTAAAGCCTCTAATGGTGTCTCGCCTATACTTAGACAGTCAATAAGTTCTTTGATAAGGCTTGCCTTGGACTCAAACTCCTCGTCTTTTTCAGCCTTCTTTCGGTTCTCTGCTGCTTCTTTGGCCTTTTTGATCTCTTTTCTGTTCAATCCTTCAAGCCAAACATCCTGGTGGGCCTGTTCATCCTGCGCCCGTCTCACAAAGTTACCTTCAACATCAAAATCACCCTCCTCAAGGTCGTTTCTTAGATGAAACCGTTCAAGCTTGGGCTCTTTCTTTGGCTTATGCCCTGATTCTCCTGAAACGAAATAATCCACATCAACATTGGTCTCTGTGACTTCTTCCTCATCTGAATCTGAGTCGGGCTTACCATTCTCTGCTGTTATATCACCATCTCGCTCGAACTTGTCCATATCAAACTTTTCAACTTCTTTCACGTCTTTCTCCCTCTCATCGTCGCTGGCAAACATATCATCATCGTCGTCCTGTTGTCGTTTCTCTCTCCATGTCGCGTTATCCTCTTCGGAATCACTGGCGAAATCAAGCTTCACACCTTTCTTTTTCCGTTTGCTCGTGACATCTTCTTCGAGTAACTGTTCTTCTTCGTTTCTTTCATCGTCAGAATGATGCTCAATCTGTAATGGATTCCTCGGATTGAACTTCATTGCTAGTGCGACAATTTCAGGGTTCGGGTTTGCATCTACGAAGCGCGTCCTGAGTTTCTGACAAAACCTCGCATCTTCGCACTCTATTAGACGTGCGAGCTTCGACTTCCGAGAGACAAGATTCGAGTCACAAATGTTAAATCAAAGTGGATACGCTTCATCCACATGCAATCAGACGTCAATTTCCATTTTCCAATGCTACAAACAAATCCGCCGCACCTTATGCGGCTCAGCGACGGGTATATGGTCACCATCATGACCGTTGATTCTCACCCCAGGGCGTCTGGTGTAGTTGGTTATCACATTCGCTTAGCATGCGAAAGGTCCCCGGTTCAATTCCGGTGTCGTCCACGTCTCTTTTGCCGTCTCTTTTTGCGTGGTCGGCAGCCTTTTTGCGTTAACCATCTTTAACGACAGATGGATCCGACAAGGCTAGAGCTTCTCCTCTGTCTAGATTCTGTACAAGAAGTTCTCAATGTGCTCTGCATGATTGTGTCGAGGTCAAAATTCAGCCTTGACTCGACTCAATCCACAATTAGCACCACGCAGAACGGCATTACGATTCTGAGAGGGCCAATGAAGAACAACATCTTAATGCGAACTTCACGGCTATATAGCAAGACACTTCAAACGGCTTACCGCGAATTGGTATGATACTTGATTCCTACGCGCGCCGCTGGCCCTGAGGCAGATGCGGCTTTGGACACATTCAGCATCACTATTCACCACCCCCGCCTGATCTGCGAGGAAAGCACGAGGCGAGCTTGTCAGTAGCGCCTATTGGTCTGTAACCAACGAATACTTACAGGGCATAGCTGAACCGGCACCTTGACGGTCATAGGAGTGTGACTTGAGATGAGGTGGTCACATGATGACAGGACAGGGAGTGACTCGGAGGACCAGGAAATGGAGTGTGAGGGGTCAAGGAACGTGAGTGAGAGTGGCGATGAAGGGAGTGGGGTTACTGAGGAGTATGAGGGGAATGAAGAGGAGGATCTCTACATGGATGATGGCCTGGAGGACAGCGACACAGACAGCGATGTGGACAGCGAAGACAATGAAGATAGCTCTGATGATCCCGGTAGAGAAACCCGGAGACGGATCGTGGAACGAATATTCAGAGAGGTTATAAATGGAGGGAATATCGCCAACTCAGTAAGCGACCAGGAGATTGGAAGAGTTTTGGAGGAGTTCAACGCAATAGAAGTCGAGAGGGCTATACGAGAGAACCAGGATGTTGACTTTGACGCTGACTTTACGCTATTCATATCACAGCTGAAGTATACGGGAGACATTTCACTAAAGAATTTCGACGATATTATATCCAGCCGGCTAAGGTCCTCGGAGATTGACAGCGAGTTTCTGAAAGCCCATCCAAAATACGACAAGCAGGGACTGTTTCTGCCCGGAGATCTGAGGAAAAAGCTAAGATTCAAAAGGATAGAGCCTTTTTTGAGGAAGCAGGGCACCAAGTACAGCGAAAACAGGCCCGCGGAAACAGAAATTTTTGAACACAGTTGTACATACAAGGAGCCCAGGCCAAATGTTGGGCATTACCAGCTGAGGAACCTGGTTTGTCCGGTCTCCAAGAATGCAATATACGTGGCGGAATACGACAATGAGGACTTCTTCAGAATCGCGTGTCTGGATCCCGAGACCCTAGAATACCAAACAATAGTGAGCACGCGAGACCTCGGCTGGGCCTTCATGTCGAACTCCAAGATATCTACAATGGCAGCCGACACAAGACTGGTTGCTGCTGGTGGATTCCACGGCCAGTTCATCGTCCGAGTAGCTTATGACCATTCGGTAAACGATTGCCAAGTCGACGAAGGAATATACTCTGGGAAACTGTCTCACGACGCCAGTGCAATCACAAACCACGTGACTATCGCAGATACACAGCTGATATTTGCGTCAAATGATGCAGTGGTTAGGGAACTGGACCTAAGCAGTATGCGCGTGGTGAAGGAAATTGATTATCCGTGGAAAGTGAACTGCACTGCTCTGTGTCGACAAAATCAGAAACTACGCGCGGTAGTTGGTGACTCGCCCTCAGTTATAATAGAAGACGCCAGGAAAAGAAAAGAAAAGGTGATGGAGCTGAAGGGCCACTCGCGGTACGGCTTTGCTTGTGATTGGGGCAACGAGTATACGGTCGCCACTGGTAACCAGGATGGCACGTGCATGGTTTTCGATCTCAGAAAGTCCACAAAGCCAGTTCACGTGTCCAAGTCCAAGCTCAAGATACCAGTTCGGGCAGTCAAGTTCGACCCCAGTGGCCGTTTTCTGGCGTTTGCAGAGCCGCTCGATTACGTTACCATCGTTGACACACACGACTTTTCTCAAAATCAACTTATAGACGTGTGGGGCGACATTGGCGGTATTGGTTTTGTGAGCGGTGCCAGAGGCGACGGGCAGTATTTGGCTGTCGGCTGCTGCGACTCGCTCGCGGGCGGTGTTTTGATGTACGAGAGAAAGGGATATTCGATGGATTTGCCTTTCTTTTGAACCACCGCTGTTTGACGACTATTTATGATTAGCATGTATATTAGAAGGTATGGTGTATTTTTGGTGACTTCCTGGACTTTGTCGTCTGATATTATTACTATTTACAATTGAATAAGTTAAGTGCGGTCAACGGTGTGGCTTAGAACACCAAGTACTCGTCGACCACCTGTCTGGCCAGCTTGGGGTTACCGCTGACCATGTAAATCAGATGAAGGTTGTAAGCAGCCTCTCTCTTCAAGTCAAACTCAGGGTTTACCGAAGGTCCATCGAGCAGCCTGTGGTAATACGTCGTTGCCAAACTGGGGAGACCCAACATGTGAAACGTCCGAGCCATGTTGTAGTTAGCCTCCTGTGCCTCGCTTGGTCCCATAACACTCCTGATATCGTAGTATTGGAGTAGAAACGAGAAGCCTTGGACAATTTGCAAATGTCTGTTTGTCGTTTGTCTCTGAATGGCTCTGTGAATATGAACAATACCGTTGGTCAACAACAGCATGGCATCATTGGGAGCCACGGCGATCGCTCGTGTCAGATAATTCAGACTGGGGACATAGGACCGACCTAGCAGCATGATGTGAGAGTAGAGGGCAAGCAGCAACGGATTTTCCTCTTGAAGGTCCACTGGCACCGGTACACGAGCCGCACCAGCGATAGCCTTGCCCTGGAGAATTGAGTCGGCTGCCTTGATTTGACGCAGAAAGTATTTCTGAACATTCGTGCCCTTATACACCTCGCCTGCTTTGGCGCCAGAAGCCAGCAGAAGACCGTATAACCTGAATGCGTCGTTGTGGAATTGATGTGCGTTGATGTAGGTTCGCACGATTTCGCTCGCCGTCTTGAAATCTCGCGCCCGGTACACACAGGCAAAGTGAACCCTGTTGATCATTTCGAGCCTGTTGGCGTCCATGTAAAAAACGTTTGCGGTGGCAGCATAGTGAAGAGCGGAGTAGGCGTCCCGGATTTCTTCGTGCTTTGATAGCGACAAGGCGTACTGAAGGAAGATATCGAGCCAGTCATCGAAATGAAGCCCTCTAAACGTATCAGGCGTCTTTTCATCTTCCTCATCGAGTTCATTACCCCACCATGGCTCCTTAATTCTGCTGGTCAAAACTTCGATTCGCTGGTCCAAGTTCATCTTATCCTTTCGTTTTCGGGCAACAACTAGACCAGTAAACACCTGGGCCTTGTTGCTAGGATAAAACTTCTTGATGGACGAGAACATATTGACAAGTTCAGAGGCGATTCGTAGCCACTCGGAAACGGCAGCAATGTTGCCCTGCTCCAACCCGTCTCGAAATCGCTGAAGCTCTCTGTACTTGGACACGACGTTCTCCTCGGCCTTTCGCTCTTGCTCAATTCTCTCCTCTCGGGTGAGCCGGTAAGACTTCTTGTGTATCTTAGTTCGCGGCTTGTTGAGGATAAAAGCGGCCGTGTCTTCCTCGTTCTCCGGCTGCTCGACGGTACCATTTTGCAGTCTCTCACGGATCTTCCTGACCTCGCCAATAAGCTTTTTGGCGTCTTCGTGGCGACCATTCGAGCCGTAAATTTCGGCAATCGCCACGAGCGCTTCGATATTGTCCTTGTCAACCTCCACAATCCTTTTGTAGTACGCTTCTGCGTCGTCAATCTTTCCCAGCTCGTAGTAACACTTTGCAATGTTGAGCCACATTTGGATATCAATATCTTCTGGACCGTTGATACTATCGTATGCCTTGTACAACTCGAGTGCCTCTTCATACATTTCAGCCTCTTGCAGGTTCTCTCCCACACTTTGATACAGATCACTGTATTCACTCACGGGAAGCTCTTTCAAAAACTTGAGATGCCATGGGGCCTCGTCCTTATCACCCAGCTTCAGTCGACAGGCCAAGATATTCACTCGAATGTCAATAGGCATGTCATACTTATCGTCTCCATGTAGATTCTTGTCGAACCGCTTGACCTTGAACCTACGCTCATCAAACTCAGAGTCATCTTTGATCTCCTCCCACCACTCTTCATCCTGACGACCAAGGATCCATCGCGATATCCTCTTCACTGTTCGAATTCCCTTAATCCATGATTGCTCCCGCAGATACAGCTCGGCGAGAATATTGAGCTCTGACCAGCCAAAGGACTGAAGATACTCTTTGGAGTGTAAGGGGTCCTGATGTTTCTGAAGCAGACTCTCGTACTGGTTAATGGCCTCGGGTATTCGGCCCATCTCACACAACATCAGGGCAATCTGATGGAGGTACTTGGGAAGCGTGGGATCATGATCTCGCCTCAGCTTTGTGTATGTATCAATAGCTTTCTGATACTGCCTGGTCTCCTTGTAACACTCGGCCCAATGCTCCAGACTGTCTTCGTCCAGTTCGCCCAAGTTGTTGGCCTTGGAGTAGAAAGTAATTGCCTGGTCGAACAGCCTAGCTTCTTGACTGAGAGCGGCTACTTCCAGCATTCCGTCACGGTCCTTCTTGTCAAGATGCAGAGCCATAATCTTTGCAGTAAGTGCCCTGCTTGCATCACCCATCTCTTCGTATGTCATTGCCAGTAAAGTGTACGCCCGCTTGCAATTAGGATCCTTACCAACAATGATCTCAATAAGGTCAATCGTTTCAGGGAAATGACGATGGATGAAGGTGGAGTTTGCTTCAGCAAGTAGTCCAGTGATCTCTGGAGTCAGATTCTCGCCCCGTACTTTGGTCTTCTTATAACCTGGCGCAGTTCCCCGCATAGATTCCGCCTCATTCTCCTCGAAAATGTTCTCGTGGTCCATGTCGTCATCTTCATTGTCGGAGAAAATGTCTCGAAGGTCGTCATTCTGACCGTTCAGAGGGTTGGCGAAGTCCGGTTCAAACAGGTTGCCGGGGTACATGGTGCCCTGGTTCTGGCTCATTGTGACGAGCGCGAATCGCGAGCTGCTGGTGGTGGTACTCGTAAAGGGCAGATCAAAGTTTACGCGCGTCTGTCTAAGGACTTGTGCAGATGGGCATCTCGTGATGGCGTTGGGAGTACCAACGACTTCCACACCGATAGAGACAAGATGGTGAGTGTTACTGGACAAGATTTAGGAGACTAGGCGATAGAAGAGTCATTTCCGGCAGCTTCATTCGATTTGGTTGCTGTGAACAAGGCGCTTCCACCTTCGTGGGTTGTGGGCGTTACAGTGGCGGTAACAGTGATCTGGTTACAGGAAGCCAAATTGCGCACTCTTCGGCGATACCGCGCGGCAATTAAGCGTCTATTCTAACACAGTTCTCCTCATTCAACGATTCGATTCGTTTCCGAGGTTACAATGAAGGTCGCCAGCAGTTCAAGCAGTTCTTTCGATGCTTTCCTGTCGCAATGATGGCCGGTAAAGAGCGAGAGAACCTCAACTACGGAGGCAAAATCGTCATGCCTCCTAGCGCTCTCAATCAACTCACAATGCTGCATATCACATACCCGATGCTGTTCAAATTGAGGAGTGAGGAGACAGACAAGTTTACTTATGGTGGTGTCCTGGAGTTTATTGCTGAAGAAGGTCGATGCTACCTTCCACAGTGGATGATGGAGAGATTAGGCGTTGAGCCAGGTTCTTTGCTTGAAATTGAGTCTGTGGATGTCCCGTCTGGAACTTTTGTCAAAATCGAGCCACAGTCGCCAGACTTTCTCGACATTTCAGATCCTAAAGCCGTACTAGAAAACGCTCTAAGGCATTTCAGCACACTGACTGTTGATGACGTCTTTCAAATCAACTATAACAACAAAATCTACAAAATCAAGGTTCTGGAGTGCAAGCCTACGACCAACGACCAGAGTATTTGCGTTGTGGAGACGGATTTAGAGGTCGACTTTGCCCCTCCAGTAGGCTACGTCGAGCCATCCCGAACAGCCAGTGCAGTGTCAAGTGCAGTACCCACTCGGAGCGCTGGTACTCCTCTACCTGGAACCATGGCGTCTTCCATTAACTATTCCAAACTGCTTGAGAAGGAAGTCAAGCCGAAGTTTGGCGGTTCCGGACAGAAATTGTCTGGAAAAGCATCAAAGCCTGTGGATGTGGTAGTCGACTCGCCATCTGCGGATTCATTACCAGCACATGATGCTCCTGCGTTGAACCTCCCATTCGGGCAGCTATTCTTCGGCTACCCGGTGATTCCAGTCAAGGAGAAGGAAGGTGAAGAATCTCAGCAAGAATCTCAGTTCCATGGACAAGGTCAAAGCTTGAGGCAGAGCAAGAAGAGGCAGGCCAGCAGTAATGCTGACCGTGGCCAAAGAGCAACAAGCATCCCGAGAACGACGAGTAACTCGCCGGAGGTCATTGAGATTGACTAGTCGCTGGGTGCAGCGAGATGATTGTGTTAAATCTAGGTCTCATAATGCATATTTATCATTTCCTACTTGCGTAATCATTTCATCGTTTATCATTAGATCTGAGCGCTACCTTTTCCGACTAGCGACCTTCTTTAGTGTAACCGGCATTTCATCGGTATTCCGTCTACTGGCAGATCGCAAATCGCTCTCAAACATAAACGCTTCGTTGACAGAAATTGAAAAAGCCCTGGACCTCTTTTTGAACAGGGGCGGAATTTCCAAGTCCTGCTCGGGTTCCTCATCCAGCCCGGCAGCCCTCTGCAGTTTCTTGACTCCGTGAATCGCCTCAATTGCCCAATCGTCATACAACGGCCTTGCCAGAAAGCCATGCCGAAATTCGTGGACCCCCACCAACAACTTTGTGAGCGCTACCAGTTCCTCGACGTACTCAATGATTTCCTCCATGGCACTAGCAATGGCGCTCCAGCTCATGTAGCTTCTCTGGCTCAAACCGTGCTCCTTTAGCTCAGTCAGATCCACAGTGGACGTTGGCCGACTCCTCTGGTACATGAGCACCTCCCGTACCCTATTCACTAAACGTAAGTGGGCGATTCTGGCGCTAGGCAAAAACTGAGGTAGTGGATGCTTGGTCGTCAGAGCCTCTTCGACTGCGAACAGATTCACTCTTAGGCAGCTGAAGAATTCCCGTCGGTAAATAAAAACAAATGGCGTGAGGTGTTCAAGAACAGCGCTTCCATATTGCGACCTCAGAAAGAGCGCATTCTGAAACTTGTCCGTGATTTGGTGAAGAACAAAGATGATCTCCTTGTATATCTTTCTGTGTTCACTGAAGTCTCCTTTGAGTCGCGGCTCTCGTTTGGTGGTCGTTCCTATGTTAGTCCAGCCCAGTTATCCGCTGATACTCACTGTAAACCTCAGCTGCGTCTAAAGCTGCTCTCGCTCTTTTACACGCCTTCAGTGCTTTAGCATCCATGCTCAGATCCAGTTCCTCGATAGCTTCGAGTCCTATCGCGGAAGCAGCTTCTAGCTCTTCACAATGTCTAATAGCCTTCACAACCTGATGGACCAACTCTACCCTTGCTTTGACTGGAAACATAGCCACCTGGACCAACAACGCACAAGAACCTCCAATCAGCATAGCAACGCATCGCTTAGTGAAGTTGTCCTTAATAGTGCCTGGAACAGTCGGCCGCACTGTTGACAAAACAACTATCATGGAGGAGATGACCGAGACCATTCCAACCTTGGGGTACGGCGAGACCAGAGCCACGTAGAGCATTGGAACTAGTCCGATTGCAATCATAACTGTCATAACATAGGGACTGGTACCGTCGGCAGCGACATAGCTAGCATAGCCCCATGCAGCACCGATGGTTACACCAATCGAACGACCAAAAAACACGCTGACCGTGCCTCCAATTGACGACTCGATACCAACGGCAGCCATGAATCCTATCCAAGAACCTCGAACGTCCAAATACCACTGTCGCAGACTGGGAGCGAACGCCGGGAAAGACACCAGCATGAGGAGACAAGTGAACTTGAAAGCAAACTGTAGATGAACCTTGAATTGCAATGGATACTCCACGATGGTGGCAACCAGATTTCGCCACCGGGAAAAGCCTGTTTTATCTGACTTCTGGATGGCAGCACTGGGCTTGATTTCGTGCGAGTGAACGCTTCGAACATCTGTTTCTTTCGCTTCTCCAGAACCTGTGGAAAGATACTTTCTTAGCACCTTCCTAGACGAGAACCCTGCGAACCACAGCCGTCTACCAAGGGAATGTGTCTCACGTTTTTTCCTCTCCTGCAACATTGTCCGGCAGTCAGAAAGAGCATTCACAACGTTGTGAGCAAACTCTCTCATGTTGAGGAGGAAGGAAGAAACCAAAAAATTCTCCTCCCGGGGCATTGACTCATCTAGTCCCATGCCCTGTTCAAGAACAAGTTTGATGGCTTCATCATAGGTTCCAATCGCCTTCGCCAAAACTTTCAGTGCCTCGTCGATGTCTTGGAGCTTGACTGCCTGCTGCTGAACATGTTCTTTGGCCACCAATTCGACTATTTTGACCTCTTTTTGCGGGACATCGTAACAGTACAACACACTTTGCTTTACTGTGTCAAGTCCCAGTGACACAGCGCTTGACAATGAGAGGACGGGCTCGCTGACACTCTCAATGAACCTTGTTAGGACTCTTTTGTCGCCGTGTACGATTTCCCTCTCTGGTTTGACCTTGTCTATTATTGAGGAGCCTGTGGCGTATGTCGCAGTCTCCGATTCGCCAGACACTGTGCCTTCGTTTTTCTCTTCTTCTTCCTTCTTTGGATCACCGAGTAAAGCATATTCAATCTCGCATGAGCCCACTAAAGCACTGCATGTGGTCAGAATGTGGCCAATTTTCTTCAGCGCGGGCTTGAGTTCGAGAGGCGACATGTATGCATAAGAAATTTCAAAGGCAGTCTCGGTAAGTGCCGCCTTAGACGACGCATACTTGCCTCTAACAGACGTCTTGCCCTTGAGGAGCTCGTTCAAGGTAAGATCCAGGTCTAGAGACTGTGGATTGCACAGAAAATATGACGTGGTGTAGGTGAACTGCGTCTGGAGCTCATTCAAAAGGTCCACGACGGACGTACCGAGATATGTGGATCCGAATTCCGGAAAGACAAACAAGTTGACTACCAAACTCAGTGCCATCCCCATACCAATCGGTGTCGTAAATGTAAAGGCAATCTGGCCCAGAGGAGTTCCAATCTTGGTAAGGAAGCCAAAGTGAACAGTCAGAAAGACCATAAAGACCAGGATGAATAGTCGTGGCGAGTAGCTTCGAAAGAAACCATGGAAAAGCAACATGACGATTTCAAAAACTGCAAGTAATGCCAAAGAATTCCGCATTCCACTCTCCTCCAGAACTCTAGCGCCCGCATAGTGTCCTAAGAGGCAATATCCAATCCCAATCAACGTTCCTGCGGCACCGACAACCACTGACTCTATCATGGCCCCGGCCCGCTTGCCGGGGTGTACCTGAACGACGGTCAGCACAATCAAATAAGACGAGTTGCCCAGTCTGCTGTTGACGGGATCAATCAGGCAGAATATGAAGGAAATCAATAGCGCAATCATGCATTTCAGCACACGCCGCGCTTCGAGCGTTGTGAGTCCATAGGGAAGAACGTACTTGAGTAGGTCACGGGCCATTGTCCATTTCTATACCGTTCTAGCTTGGATCTATGCTGTTCATGAGATAAGGCTGATAAAGTGCCGATCGAATACGGCGACGCGCAGTGTCAGATGTGTGTCACGGGAGGGTAACTGGGATTTCTGACGCCATGCACTGCATATAAATCTGATTACAGGTGTTCGATGGCCGTGTCGGGCTTCTCAACTAAATGCTCAAGTTTTTCAGCAGCCACCGAACGACAAAATCAATGCCCAGTTCCCTTGCAAACTTGAGGCGATCCGTATCTGGATCAACCACGATGGCGACGCGGCAAGCTGGAGATTAGGCTCCAGGTAGTAGTGTACGGACCGGCTTCCGGTTCGGGATACCTGGGTTCATGGTGACAAAATCGCCTTTCCTGAGGCCCTAAATAGTCGATGCGACGTCCACGACGACTCCAGCAGACTCGTGGCCCAGAACTATCGGGGATTTCAAATCGACATGACCAATTTAACGCGGTTGTGCCCGTCTTGAGCACGTGAATCCGAACCGATGCGTCGATTATCCATGTTGATTGACGAGTTGTCCGGGCTATATAGCCCTCGAATCTTGCACACCCGTCTTCCTTAGGCCCTTGTCTCAGCGTCGTACAGACAAGCAGTCAAGCATCGAGCAATTCAGCATTTACCGAGATACCGAAAGCCGATGTAAGGTATTGAGTGCTGGGCCTGTTTAAAGTTCACTCAACATGTCGATGGTTATGCGGCCGGTCACGTGGTCACCTCCCAAGATCCAACATCGCGGCAATAAATCAACGACCCACGCATGAAACTGGATCCGCTGGTCGCGCAGGCCAACCTGTACGAGCTGCTCGGGATAGAGTCCGAGAGCGATGAGGGAGCAATTCGTAAGGCCTACAGACGGGTGGCGCTAAAGTACCATCCCGATAAGAATCCCAGCAAGGACGCCGAGGCCAAGTTCCATCTGCTATCGCTGGCTCTGGAGACGTTAACGTCGGTAGAGTTACGTACTGAATACGACAGGGGCTGGAAAGCGCGTGTGGCCGCACAAAAGAGGGCTGAGGAGTTGTCAGCAAAGAGACGTAGTTTGAAGGAGGATCTCGAACGAAGAGAGCAGGCTGGACGAGATGTCGTTCGCAGGACCGATAAACAGAGGCTTGAACTATTGAAAATGGAGGGACTGGAAAGGAGGAGAAAGCTGGATGAAGAGAGGAGAGCCCAGAGCACGACAAAGCAGCACAACACTGATCAGACTCGAACAGTCGTTATAAAGTGGAGTGTAGACGTTGAACAGATGCAGGAACCGTTGCGTGAGGCTTTTGCTCGATTTGGACAGATTGAGCACTTGTTAGCCAGGAAAAACAGTATAGTCATTGTGTTTTCTGAATTTGGCTACGCTGAGGCTTGTGCGAGGTACGATTTTTCACACTCTGAGCTCGGAATTCTGAGGAAGATCAAGAAAGTCAAATGGATGGCAGCTTCAGCTCCCGGTACTGACTCGACCACGCCGCTGGAAGAATACAAGAGGCGGACACTTGAGAGGTTGAGGGCTGCGCAGCGGGCGAAGGTTGGGTCAGAGGTTCCAGGGTAGCCGACACTGGGGTCGTTTGCCTCACATGGCATGCTATGGCACTGCACCATACTGGCGATGGTTCAAGCTTCATGGAAAGGCTTGATCGGTCCTAGCGTGATCTCTGCAAACCCTGGCCACGCTCTGGTTCCTGACTAACTCTATGGAGCGATAGATTTTGCTCTCCAACTCTTGGGCTCCGCGGCCAGTCTCAGGTGGCTCTATTACCGTTCTCCAGCTCAACGGAGTAGCTATTTATTATCCCCAATACATTTTGTGCATTGCTGTCAGCGCCCTTTCAGTCTACAAGCATCCGAAACAAACTAAGAAATTTCATTATTCGTGATATGCATTATTTCCACGAGGCGTGAGACTGCATATTTCGCAACTCATAACCTCAGATTTTCCTGGACTTTTCTACCGGCAGACCTTCGCTGCATTCTAGCTACACTCATCGGGATCCGCCAGATCCAAACGCTGTGTTCCACCGTACGCTCTTAGGCGACCAAAAACAGCATCAAGGCCAGCTGGCAAACAAACGAGTAGAAAAACAGAAACTGGATCCTCCTCTGTCTCTGTCCCTGGTTGATTGTGTGGGTCTGACCTGTGTTATCTGGCAACAGAATGTACCTGAGCGACCGCAGCAAAAAGAACGAGTTGGACAGCGCCACGTACATGAAAACGCTCCACTTGATGAACGAGCTTGGGAAGAGCGACGACACCAGCATAGTAATGGTCACGCCAATAAACTTGTACCCGCTGTACGCAATGAAATCCAGCAGCTTCGAGCCCGAGCTTAGCAAGTAGGTTCCCAGCTTGAGCATCATGATTTCAATGAGCATAAAAGCGGTGGCTTTCGATGCGACGTAGCCTAGAATCTTTGGGTGAAATGTTCCGTGCAGGCCAGCGAAAACCGAAGTCAATAGCACATAAGTCGTGAAGGCCATGACTGGAATGTACATGTCTGGCGCATTGATGTCGTCCCTGGCGGTAGCAAAACCATCAACACCGCCTCCCTCAGCCCGAATCATCTGTCGTGTCCAGGGCTTGTGTCTCCATGGAAATAAAACCAATAGAATCTTTCTCAAAACATAGGAATTCGAGACCTGAAAATAATACTTGATCTTGGACGTCGAGACGTACTGATTCAAGTTCTTGCCAATGTACTCCTGGCCGTAGTTTAGCGCGTTTCTTCCAACCTCAATACCCAATTGAGCGCTAGGGTCGTTGAACATGTTGAATCCATACGGAGCAGCGCCTGAGGCGGCCCCATATTGCTGTTGCTGTGGCGGAGCTTGGTGCTGTGGCTGATACTGAGAATTCAGCTGTGCTTCCATCGGCGGAGGAGACCGGAAAGGTGGGATCGGATGTTGTGGAATAGGATGATGCAGTGGAGGCGAGTTGGCCTGGTTGTGTGATGAGTACATGGTTTATATTAAGCTCAGGGATTTTGAACGGTGATGTGGTAAGTTTGCGATGGGTCACGTGAAGGGTTAGGGTACGAATGGTGGGTGACCGAGTCTTCGGTAGCGCAATATCCTTGTGTAACGAGGCTAGGTGATGGAGAGAGCAGCTCAACGGGCCAGATATCAATAGCGCTTCTTTGGAGCCAGATAGCCATCATTAGATAAACTATAAGTCATATACCATTGGTGGCCGAGGAAACCAGTTTTGGAAAAACCTCGTTAAGCCGGGTGAACAAGATCTTTGAACGTCAATGCATAGCAGACTGGTTGGCGAGGAAAGCTGGGAAGGGGATACGCTTTGATTTCTCTCGTTATCGAAGGCAGACTCGTCTCGACTTCCTGGGGAAATAAGCAAGGTTTTGTAGTGTAGTTGGTTATCACTGCGGATTCTGATCTCACGATTTGAACGTTCCGCCAACCTCAGTTCGAATCTGGGCAAGACCTCGTACCTTTTTGCCGCCAGCATACACGTATGCTGCATGCAGCGCGTAGTTTTCTGAAGTCCGCACATCAATACTTCCGGGTAACTTTTTAGACTCTTTAGATTTGTTAAATGAAAGGGATCAGATAACTCGAAAATTCTTACTGAAGCTATTACCATCACTAGAATGTAGTTACGAGGGAATTCATAAGTCATAATTGTCTATACAGACATACAGAATAAAAGCAAACTGCTTACTTAGTCCCAAACTTAACAGTTCTCGAACCAAGCGTCCAGGTTAATGTTCTTGAGCAGAGTGGAGAACTTTTCGGCACCGGAGGCGTTGCAAGAAGTCTCCTTAGTGTCGGATGGAGCAGCGTCCTCGTTGGAGTCCTCCTCACCCTTGGGGTACTCGATGTGGAAGACTGGCTTGCCGGCGTCAGTGAAAGGCTCAAACGTGGTGCATTCGTCAAACTCAGAGCACTGCTCGTTGACGGCGAACTCCATAGAGTCCAGGACATCAGGGATCAGATCACCAGCGTTCTTCAGACCAATAGCCATGCCTCGGGAGTGGGCCTCGTCAGCCAGGAACTTGGCAAAGTCGACAGCGCCCTCCTGAGTCAAGTCAATACCGTTGTCGTTCTGGAAACCATCCATGTTGTCTGGGTCGACAGCGTCGCAACCCTTCTCCTTGGCCTGGTCCATTCGGTCGGTCATGATCTTTCGGACGTTCTCAGAGGCAGTGTTCAGCCACTTCTCACCTGGCCAGTCTGGCAGATCAGATCCGAGGTCGGCGTCCTCAAAGGAGCCGGCATCTGGTCGCCAGTCCTCGTAGGTACCAGCGGAGAAGTAACAGATGACCTTGACACCGTTGGCCTGCAGTTCAGAAATCACAGAGGCCTCGTTGTCGAAAAGGTCAATATCGTAGACCTCAACGTCAGCGGAGGTATCAATTGGGGCGGCAGAGAGCTGAATCTGCCAAGTGGCACCGGCAGCTGGCTTCCAGAAGGTGCCATCACCAGCAGCGGCGGCAGTGGTGTTAGCCTTGCCGCCGGTAGCTCCGGTAGTAGCTCCAGCGCCAGTAGTGGTCTCGGCATCGCCAGCATCACCAGCGTCCTCGGCGGCAGTGTCATCCTCAGCGGCGGCACCACCAGCGGCGGTCTCGGCGGCTGTGTCATCTTCAGCAGCAGTGTCGTCCTCGGCGGCAGTGTCATCTTCAGCGGTGGTGTCCTCCTCATCTTCGGCGGCAGTGTCGTCCTCGGCGGTAGTGTCTTCCTCGTCCTCGGCGGCAGTGTCATCTTCAGCAGCGGTATCCTCCTCGTCCTCGGCGGTAGTGTCCTCCTCATCTTCAGCAGTGGTGTCTTCCTCATCCTCAGCAGTGGTGTCTTCCTCATCCTCAGCGGTGGTGTCTTCCTCGTCTTCGGCGGTAGTGTCTTCTTCATCCTCGGCGGTAGTGTCTTCTTCATCTTCAGCAGTGGTGTCTTCCTCGTCCTCGGCGGTAGTGTCCTCTTCATCCTCGGCGGCAGTGTCCTCCTCATCTTCAGCAGTGGTGTCTTCCTCGTCCTCAGCGGCGGTGTCCTCGGTGTCTTCCTCGGCATCCTCAGTATCCTCAGTATCCTCCTCAGTGTCTTCAGTATCCTCAGTGTCCTCCTCGGCATCTTCGGTGTCCTCGGTGTCCTCTTCAGTATCCTCAGTGTCTTCTTCGGCATCCTCAGTGTCCTCCTCAGTGTCTTCAGTATCCTCCTCCTCGTCGTCCTCGGCCTCAGTCGACTCGTCGTCTTCAGTGTCTTCCTCGGTGTCTTCCTCAGAATCCTCTTCAGTGTCCTCCTCCTCGTCTTCTTCGGTGTCTTCCTCCTCGTCTTCACCTTCGTCCTCTTCAGTGTCTTCCTCCTCGTCTTCACCTTCGTCTTCTTCGGTGTCCTCGTCCTCCTCCTCATCGTCCTGTCTCTTCGCCTTGACACCAACCAATCTCACAGACTCCAGGCCTGAGGCAACAGCCTCACTGACAACAACGCCAGCCTGGGTTACCTGCTGTCTCATCACCATGACGCCGGATTCCTTGAGTCCTGCTCCGAATCCAGCGCCCATGCAAGCGGAAAGGCTCATCATACCAGAGAGCACAATGAACGCAGCCATGGCTTTCTTCTTAGCCGACCACTGTCGCCAGTCGCCGTCTCGGGCCTCCTGTCGAACAGGAAGGCCAGTGTGTTTCTCCTCGTCGTAGTTCATGTTTGTGTGTGCCTGTCAAAGGTCAATGAATGCTAAGCGAATATGAAGTGCTGCAGAGAGCGTGAATGAGAATGAGTCTGGTGGTGTAGTGAATCGTCCAGCGAATTCAGGTACCGAGATAATGGGCCCTCACACCCTTATATACCCAATTCAGGGACGTTCGAGTACAACGCAGCCTCGTCGTATTGAGCTTGGCATTTCTCGCTAGTTCATGGTTCCTGGTAACAACGCGCTACTGTTTCGCTCCATAACCGCTCTCAGCGCTGGCCAAGGCCAAGAAGCCAAGCTCTGCACTGCTGTATCACCAATTACCGTGGCCCGTGCAGCCAGGCAAAGTGCTCCTGAATTATTCCCGCTTTCGGACGCCAAGGGCTTGGTGCGAGTATCAAACGGAAATCAGGTACGCTCATCAGCCTCGCCTAGCGCTGAGGAAATCTCCTGGTCTTTCATGTCCCCATTACAGCGCGTAGCGGTCTAGTAGCAATCCATCAATACCATGCCCGTTTGGCTACTGGCCATAATGTGGTTGTTACATGCAAAAAAGCAGGTGCCTGAATCAGACATATATTGACCTCCGACGGTAGGTGACCACCCCGACGCCCACCCACTTTTTTCATACAAAATCTGGGGCTAGTGATACAACGACAACTACGTCATAGTACTACACCGCTGCATCCCATTCATCAAGGACTTGTGATTTCATTACACTGATTGCGAGTAAGTCTACCCCTGCTCGGCCAAGAACCCACTCACTGTCAGTCTTGTGCCGTATGCTTAGCCGGCTTAGCTTCTCCTAACTGCTAGCGCGCTTCGATTCGAAACAGTTGGAAGCGTGATTGGCTTGGCGGTCCCGAGTGCTATGACTCGCCGTGAGTTACATTTTTGAGAAGCTATGACTTATCCCGATAGTTATTCCTCCTCGTGCTTGTATATTTCGTCGACACAGAACTGTCACCTGATCCCCTAGGTTTGGTTGCCTGGACAATCTTTTGTGGAAATTGCTATAGAAACGGAATTCACGGACAGAAAGTCGATCAATTGATCAATTTACACTGCTAACTGTCATGTCGCAGTTACCCTGTCTAAAACATGCTGTCTCATCTCAACAGTCCAGTACTTTATACATCTAAGTATCAATAACTCGTCTGTAAATCAACACTTGGAAACCATCAATCCCCGGCATCTAATCCATCTAATCTACTGTCAAACCTGGCCCCACTGGACATGTGTTTATTGCGCGTTTGATATATTTGCTTTTTCTGCCTCAAGCTGGCGGGTTCTCCACAATTAGCTGTCACTTAATTGGCCTATTCGCCCAAGGTTTCCTATGAGCTGTTGCAGGCCGTTACTACGTGTTAATTTCACAGTGCTCAGCTCATTCGTGACGTATACGTACGCGTGCAGTGCCTGAGCGCGCGCAGCGCTAATGTTACCGCTATATTAAACACAGATTGGAATTACAAATACAGAATCTTTCAGGCAGAAAGATGACTTTTGACGTCGTTTGTTTCTAAATGAAATTATCGCTTGTATTCGAAAAATCCGTGATCATGAAGTCTTGACTGCTATATTGCATGTGCGCGCGCGCTCGATCTGTGTATTCGTACTCACTATTCTCAGATTACGCTACAAGAATATATATTTATTTACGGCTACAGAGATATCATTGCTAGAAGTCCGCACTGGTCGGCCTTTCAGGTTCTTTAGCTAGCAATTTAATAATTATCTATATCGATCCAATCACCAGCTCCATCATATCGCAATTGCAAAGGACACAGATAGCGTACGTCCAGGGAGGTTCCAGCGTTAGTAAAAACTACTCCATCATCGTTCGTGCTGCATGTGTACATACGCTCGATCCCACATGCACGGGCCTATATATAATGTGGACTTAACTCGTGTAATATATTGATCCCATGTTAATTGCGGAAGTCAACGAATGTATACAAACCTAAACATTTGAATGTCCCTCCTTCCGTTGATAGCTGTCGCTCCGAAATCGATCTTCAGAAAAGCGCGCGCGCACTGAAACGCACGTCTCATATGGAACGCTAATTTCCGGGTTTAGAGACGACCAGGCCTGTATTTCAAATTTCAACAAGGTGTATGCATATGTTAATTATACAAACTGTTAGGTTCAAATCAAGAATTTTAATGAGAAAACATGGCTTACCGTTTTAGAAATATTGATGCTGGGCGATGGCTCGAGCTTCGTTTGCTTCGCAAATCAAACCAAGCTAGAATAGACTGTTTGGATATATAACTATGGCTATCACTCATAGCACCAAAACTTAGGCTAGTCATAACTCGGGCCGACACCACGAGTACTTCCGAACCCGCGCCATATCAATCCGTCTTCGTCTCGGCCAAGAAACAACCTTATGGGCTGCGATCTACATCTTGAATGTCACCAAGAAAGGATTAGCCGGCTTAGCGGTCTTAGCGCCTATCCGAAACGGCCCGCCGGGACGTACTGAGTGTGCGGCCCGCGGTAACCTAAGCTTGGCACAAAATCATAACAGCCGCTGCCCGGAGATGTATAGCCTGTTCTTGGCTGACAGGGTTCAACGCGCGCTAACCTTGCTATGGCCTGGCTTCTAGAACTCATGCTCATTTCTGCTATATGACTGAGACGTTACCCGGCTGTTTGTGGATCAGAATTCGCGCGCACTTTGCAGCGGGTGACGGATGCGATGGATACTACTGGGATGATTACGACGAACTCAATGAAGGATCCTTATAGCTAATTTGAAAGCTAGCCATCAGCGGTGTACTCGCTGAAGCTGTAGTCTCCTGCGAGCCATCTGTTGAGCAACAACAGGACTGTCTCTGGCTGATCAAACGAGCTCAGGTGCCCGGCACCATGAACTGTGGCGAACGTGAAGTGATCATGGTTCTTGACGATACCAGTAAAGCGACGGTTGTAATACAGATTTCGCTCAGGGGCCTCGTTAAACGCATAGTGGTCGTACCATTGGAAACTCTTGCTGTACTCTCTGGCACCCAGCCAGCCGTACACAGCATCAGTATCTCCGGCCAGGATAAGCACAGGGAAGTTCATATTGAGAACGTGGGTCATATTCCGCATGTTGTGTGAGGCAAGCTTCTCGCCAGATTGGGTGAATCCATCGTTGATTGAGCCGTTGCAAGCCTGGAATTCCTGTTTTCTGGACTGCAATGTCTTTTGAACATGTTCTTGCTTCGTCCACTCGACGTAGTACTCGTCCTGGGCATAGCACTCGGTACTCACGTTTGAGCAGGGCCGCGTGAGATCAAACCAATTGTCTTGATACTTTGCGAACGTCATGCTACCGCAGTAATTCCAAACGTCTGTGCCATTGGTGAAAGTTCCATCAGCACATGCCTCAATCTGAATAATACAGTTGGGCATGTCCTCCTTCATCTCTCGGCACTGCTCCGGGTCCAACGCAGGCGGAAGGCCGCCCTGACCACAGAGCGTGGGCTGAATATACTGAAACTGGAGCGAAGTGTCCAGGAGGCCGTTGCCAATGATCATTGATTTGAGCTTGTAGTAGGGACTGGGATCGGTTAGCAGACGGTGACCAATATCGGGCATGAACTTTCCGGCGTCAGAAGACGCAAAGATATGAAGACCCTGCTCGGAGTATTCTGGGAATCGCTGGTAGAATACGTCAAGAAACTCATACAGCTCGTCCGCCACTTGGTAGTTGTAGACAATTGGAACCTTGGAAGTGGACAAACCTGTACCGGCGGGGAGGTCAATATACAGCAAGCTGGCGTTGGTGTTAAAGGAAAAGGGATTGTTAGTGAGGTTTAGATCCCTACCGACGATGGAGGGGCCATTGACAAAGAGCATGCCTTTGAAAGATGAGCACCCAGGTCCTCCGTTGATCCACAATATAACTGGATCGTTAGCTGGGTCATTACGAGACTCAAAGAACCAGTAAAACAGGCTGTTTCCAGACTTGAGATCCACATTTCCAGCGTACTGCTTGACAAGATCATCAACATGCAGAGAGGATGGGTTCACGACCGAGATGTTTGGTGTACAGGAGGGGCCAGCGCAGTTGGTGTCGAGGGAAGCGCAGTAGGCTGACCCTGCTAACAAGCTGATACAGCTCAACAGAGACAAGCGCATGCTGTAGCGAGGAACAGTGCGGGCCGGATTCTAGGCTTGCAAGGTGATGGTTCTAGTGTTTAGCGCCGACTTAAATGTGGCGGCTGATAGGCGCGAGGTCTCTATGATGAAATGATACAACGGACCATGATCAGTTAAATTACAATTCCTCAAAACCAGATTATATAAGCACCGAGGGTGTCGATTACATAAGCTAATTTTCAACAAGTTTCAGTTTAAAGTTGTGTATTCTGCCGGATGATGGCAGGCGAGTGAACGCTTGTATCTTATCGAGTACAAACGTCTATGCAGTGCAGTGAATCTGACCCGAACAGTCCCAATCCGGAAAGATGCGTCAACGCGAAAACGCGAAACGCGAAACGCGAAACGACGCGACATGAAAAACCCGATCATCACAACGAATAGCACAGCATACAATAAGCATTGATAGCATTTGCATACACGACAACACAAACAAAGACGGAAATAGGACTGGGATAGGAACAACACAGAGCATTAGCGACCTGAGCAAAATGGCTCACTTTAAGAAAAACAACAATAAGAGCATAAATGAATCGACACTTGATCTGGACGCCACGTCGTGGAATCGGCGCTTTGAAGAGGCCGAGGTGACAGAGAAGCTGGATGATTTAATGGGTTTCACACGGTTTGAGCAGGGTCCAAAGAAGGTTGGCTGGCTGGTCAATATGCACAGCGTGAGTAGTAAGGTTTGATTGCGATTTGATTAGATTGCCTCATATGGATGCAGTGAGAGCTAATATAGACGACATTGAAGAGTGAAGAGAAGCTGACCGGTCTAGCAGCAGTGGACTATTACTTTTTGGATGAAGAAGGCGGAACGTTCAAAGCGAGCGTACAGTACGATCCATACTTTTTGATTTCCTACAAGGTGAGTATCGAATTACGAATCGTCTAACTTAGGACGGCAAAGAAACAGAGCTGGAGGAGTATCTTCGGAAACGACTAGAGGGCGTGGTGAAGAAGGTCAATCGACTACAGAAAGAAGATCTCAGTCTGCCAAATCATCTATTGGGCAACAAACGGAAGCTACTTCAGCTGGAGTTCAACAATGTACCGGATCTATTAGCGGCTAGGAGAGAGCTGCTACCCTACATTGAGGCCAACAAGAAGCGAAAGGAGACCACAGAAGGATATGCCGAGATCTCACTGTGAGTACTAAACGCCGATGTGACCAACTAATAAAGTAAATCAGCCACCACTGGCGATTGGAACGAGATAAAGGCCCGAGACGCCGTGGAGTACATTGAGGAGATACACGAATACGACGTCCCGTATCACGTGCGAGTTGCTATCGACAAGAGTGAGTATTGAATGATGCAACCACACTAACTAGACATTCGAATCGGAAAATGGTACACGGTTGAGGCTAACCATGGACGGATATCGCTGACGGAGATGCCGGATCGAGTTGCGCGAGCCGACCCTGTGGTGATGGCCTACGATATCGAAACCACGAAATCGCCATTAAAGTTCCCCGACAGCGCGTTCGACAAAGTTATGATGATTTCGTACATGATTGATGGCGAGGGTTTCCTGATTTGCAACAGAGAGATAATTTCCAAAGACATTGACGATTTCGAGTATACGCCAAAGCCAGAATTTCGAGGAGTGTTTACAGTTTTCAATGAACCAGATGAGAAAGCGACACTTGAGAGGTTTTTCGACCATATCCGGCAGGAGAAGCCCACGGTTATCGCGACATTTAACGGTGACTTTTTCGACTGGCCGTTTGTGGAGGCTAGAGCAGCGGCTAACGGTCTTGACATGTACCAGGAGATTGGATTTCAGAAAGATGCTGAGGAAGAATACAAGAGCACGCACTGCGCCCATCTGGACTGTTTCCGATGGGTCAAACGAGACTCGTACCTGCCGCAAGGTTCTCAGGGTTTGAAAGCTGTCACCACCGCCAAGCTGGGTTACAATCCGCTAGAAATTGACCCAGAGCTGATGACTCCGTATGCTTTTGAGAAGCCACAGATTTTGGCCGAGTATTCGGTCTCCGATGCTGTCGCTACCTACTATCTCTACATGAAGTACGTTCATCCCTTCATCTTTTCGCTTTGCAACATTATTCCGTTGAATCCCGACGAGGTGTTGCGGAAAGGCACGGGTACTTTGTGTGAGATGTTGCTGATGGTGCAAGCCTACGAGAAGAACATTCTGCTTCCAAACAAGCACAAGGAGCCACTCGAGAGGTTCTACGAAGGCCACCTTGTCGAGTCTGAGACGTACGTTGGCGGCCACGTCGAGTCGCTAGAGGCTGGTGTCTTTCGAAGTGACATTCCCACCGATTTCAGTGTGGACGTTAGCGCGGTTGACGAGCTGTTAGAGCAGCTCGACAAGGCGCTGGTTTTCAGCATTGAAGTCGAAGCGCAAAAGAAGTTGGAAGACGTCACAAATTTCGACGAAATCAAGGCCCAGATCACCGAGCAACTCATTGAACTCAAAAACACTCCGAAACGATTCGAAACTCCGCTCATTTATCACGTCGACGTTGCGTCCATGTACCCCAACATTATGACTACGAACCGTCTGCAGCCCGACTCCATGATCAACGAGGAGGACTGCGCTTCATGCGACTTCAATAGACCCGGAAAGAACTGCGATAGACGCCTTCCGTGGTCCTGGCGAGTGGAGTACCTCCCGGCCAAGAAGGACGAGTACCTTATGGTTCGAAATTCTTTGAGAAATGAGATGTTTCCTCCAAACAGAGGATCGCGAGGCAAGCCTAGAACTTTCAACGATCTGAGTCCAAGTGAACAATCCAGTATGATCAAGAAGCGACTCACCGATTACTCGCGAAAAACCTATCACAAAGTCAAGGAGACCAAGACAATTGAGCGAACATCTATTATCTGCCAGAGAGAGAACCCGTTCTACGTCAACACTGTGCGTGCCTTTCGAGATCGTCGATACGAGTTCAAGGGTCTTCAGAAAACGTGGAAGGGAAACGTTGAGAAGCTGCCGAAGGACGACATAGCGGGCAGAGAAGAGGCGAAGAAGATGGTGGTTCTGTATGACTCGCTTCAGTTGGCCCACAAGGTCATTCTCAATTCGTTCTACGGTTATGTCATGAGGAAAGGTTCGCGATGGTACTCCATGGAAATGGCCGGAATCACATGCCTAACTGGCGCTACCATCATTCAAATGGCCCGTGCGTTGGTGGAGAGGCTGGGGCGGCCCCTGGAGCTCGATACCGACGGTATTTGGTGTATTCTGCCAAAGTCTTTCCCAGAGGACTACACGTTCAAGCTAAAAGATGGAAAGAAGCTTCCTGTGTCGTATCCATGCGTCATGTTAAATCATCTCGTGCACGAGAAGTTCACCAACCACCAGTACCAGACGCTAGTTGACGAGAGATCGTTCAAGTACGAGACCATGAGTGACAACTCCATCTTCTTCGAGGTTGACGGCCCCTACCGAGCCATGGTGCTGCCCACGTCGAAAGAGGAAGACAAGGGCCTGAAGAAACGTTACGCAGTCTTCAACGATGACGGCTCGATGGCGGAGCTGAAGGGTTTCGAGATGAAGCGACGAGGAGAGTTGCGACTCATCAAGACATTCCAGCAGCAGGTTTTCAAGGTCTTTCTGGACGGCAGCTCGCTGGAGGAATGCTATGGCGCGGTGGGAAAAGTCGCCAACTCATGGCTGGATATTCTCGAGACCAAGGGCAAGACCCTTGAGAACGATGACCTAATGGATTTGATTTCTGAAAACAAGTCCATGTCCAAGACACTAGAAGAGTACGAAGGCCAGAAGTCAACGTCTATCTGCACGGCACGACGTCTCGGTGAGTTTTTGGGCCTGCAAATGGTCAAAGACAAAGGACTGGCGTGTAAGTACATCATTTCTCAGAAACCGATGGGTACGCCTGTGACAGACCGAGCCGTGCCTGTTGCCATTTTCTCTGCGGAGCCCTCAGTGAGAGCGCACTATTTGAAGAAGTGGCTGCGAGACCCTGGCCTGGACAATTTTGACCCACGAGCCATTATCGATTGGGACTATTACATTGAGCGATTCGCCAGTCAAATCCAAAAGATTATCACAATTCCAGCTGCCTACCAGCAGGTTGACAATCCTGTTCCGCGTGTCGTTCACCCAGATTGGCTCGTTAAGCGAATCAACGTTAAGAACGACAAGATGAAGCAAAAGAGTCTCACAAGTCTATGGGGTGGTGTGCCCAAGAACGTGCCGCGAAGGGATGTCAAAGAGTCGCTGAGACTGTTAAACGAGGAATCGCAGCTGCGAGACTTGGAGGACATGCCCGACTCCAACGGAAACGGAGCCGCTCCTCTCAAGGGAAAGGTTACAAGAAAACGAAAGACCGGTTCAAAAGACCCTGCGCCAGAACAGATTCCTACTTTACCGGCGGAAATGCCCGATCCTGATGAAAACTACCCCGCCTGGCTGAAGTACCAGAAAATCAAATGGAAGATTCAGAAACAGGAGCGTGAACGACGAAGACACCTGTTTGGAAGTTCTGCTCGAGCTAACGGCCTAACTGGTATGATTCGAAACCAACAACAACAGTACAACAGCGACTGGTGCCTGCTGCAAGTCTCTGAGAGCGGTCCAGGCAAAGTGCGTTCTGTTGTCAGCATTGGCAACAAGATTCAGACGGTTACAATCAATGTACCAAAGACTCTTTATGTCGACTTTCCTGACACATTCGTATCCGGATTCAACCCAGGTGACATTCCTGGTTGCGTGGTGGAGAAGGTCAACCATACACTACCAGGTGGAAAAGTTGCCAGGAACTTAATGAGACTGACTATGCCTGAGGAAGAATACCGCAAGGAGATGGCAAAGGCCGACAGCTTCCTGCATTTTGTCGATGTCTACGAGTCCAAGGTCTCTAGCTCTGAGCGGGCTATCCTCCAACTGGGAACGCATTGCACTTTAGACACGTCTCGACCTGGTCTGCTCGGAAAAGGTCTAGAGAGTGGTTTCGATTTGAACTGGCTCGTTGAGAAGAACAGCAGCACGGTCTTCTTTGATTTTTCTTACGTCTACCTACTTCATATCGTCGCACAGGACGTCCAAGTCTACTGCGTTGTGCCCACCTGGTCTGATAAAGGCTATGTCTTCTGCCAAAAGTCTGTCCAGGCGCAGAACCTGCCCAACATTGACCGAATCTACACTCAACTACGAGAGCAGCAGTTGGCCGGTCTCTCTGGAAAGGAGCTCCGTCAGATGGAAAACTATCAGACTACCCTCGAGTTTGAGGAAGCCTACTTCACGGCGAGCCAGACCCGGTCAATGTACAACAAAATCAACTCGCTGCTGTCGAAGCTGCACTCAGAAAAGACGACATCCGCTATGCTGGCTCTTCAGTCACCACAACCGCAAATGATTCGAAAGCTCATCCGGTGCATTGGTGAGTACCCGGTCTTGGATATCCGCAAGCACGTGTCGTTACCTACCCTGGCCTGGCAGAAGGAATGCTCCAAGCTCATTGCCCAGTCTTACCTGGGCCTGCGAGGTTGGATCACCCATTTGCGAGAGCTGAGCGAGTACGCCAACATCCCCATTGGAAACCTCAAAGACGACAAGTACTTGATTGATGTCATGTTTGCACGACGTCTTCAGAAAGCCAACGCTGTCATCTGGTGGAGCCCTGAACCCGTCCCCGATATTGGTGGTTCTGAGCTGGACAGTGTCATTCACAACGCCACAGATGATTTGGCGCTGCCCACAGTGAACAACCCTGGCCTGTACTCCAAGGTTTGCGTGGAGTTTAGCATTCGAAACCTGGCTGTCAACACCGTCCTCACAGCGTCCCTGGAAGGCGAAGAAGAGCACTTGTTTGACAACAACATGTTTGCGCTTAGTGTGATGAGTAGTATGGTGAAGGAGTGGTGGAACCAAGCCCTGCAAGACAACCGTCACGCCGACACTATGATTTACAACTTTATCAAGTGGATCGCTTGCCCGGATTCGTACCTCTACGACCGATCGCTGTACTACCATGTTCAGAATCTGTCGAAAAAGACGTTCATTCACCTGGTCAAGGAGTTCAGAAAGTTTGGTGCGCTCGTGTATGCCGACCAGAGCAAGATGCTTCTGTTGACTTCAAAGATGTGCGTGGAAAACGCCTACGCTATCGCCAACTATATCGTCAAGAGCGTCAGGTCCAAAAGTTTGTTTCACTTTTTGGATGTCGAGATTAAGGAGTATTGGGATACGCTGCTCTGGATGGATGAAGTGAACTACGGTGGAAAAGGTTGCCAGGAAGTTGGCGAGACTATAGCACTGAACAACGTGTCCAGCTGGCACATCAAAAAGTTCCTGCCAGAACTGCTACAGGACGAGTTTGAAGACTGGTTCGTCGACTTTTTGAATAAGCTCTGTGAGAAGAGACTCAAGAACGGTACAGCTGAAATTGGTGATAGGACAACTCAGATATCCAGCACAGCTTTCAGCAGGGCGAATGGACACGATGAAGACGAGGAGTTCTTTGCCACAGGCATTTTCAAAGAGCTTGAGCCGGTCCTTGTGAAACGGGTGCGACAGCTAGTTAAACGTTACAATAGCGCACAGGGTAATGCAGACACCCGAGCATTGTTTGAGTTCCCAGTGGTTGCAGGATCGAGTCAGCACCTCGGCAACCCAATTTTGCAGTTTATCAAGTCCCTGTGTGCTATCTATGCACTTTCCAAGGAACTTTCGCTCGAATTGCGGGTTGTGCGGCGTAAGTTGCTGAACTTGGTCGAAGTTGGTGACTTCTCCGCTGAGGGCACATTTGCCAACCCCAGTGCGAGTCTCAAGGTGTCTCAGGTCATTTGCGAGCACTGCAGCTTCGTGTGTGACTTGGATCTGTGTCGCCACGACTTTTTGGCGCGACAGGAGAGCGGCCAGTACGTGTTTGTGTGTGACAGCTGCAAGAGGGACTACGACCGGATTGAATTGGAGGAGCGTCTTGTACAGGACGTCTACAGGCTACTGACAATGTACCAGGCTCAGGACTTGAAGTGTTCAAAGTGCAAGAAGGTCAGGGAAGGAGAACTAGGAGAGCACTGCGAGTGTTCAGGGCAATGGATGGAGACAATATCCGGCAGGGAATTGATGGAGTCGCTAGAGACTTACAAACATGTTGCCCAGTTTTACAGCATGAAGATGCTAGAGAGTGTGGTGGCGGCTATGTAAATTCAAAAACCATAAAAGTCATGATATCAATTAATGTACATGATATGCTTTGTATAACGAAAGGGGAACCAAGCAACGAGTGATTTAGCATTGAGAGCCCTGTTAATAGACGCTGAACCTAAATCGCAGACGGAAGAGGGCTGTATTCGAACAAATATTTAGCTTTTGGCGCCTTTGGATCTTCGGTCACGGTACCACGCTTAACTGGCCATGGCGAAGGATCGCAACAATCGTCCTCGTCGTCTTTGGCTTTGGCCTTGGCCTTGGCCTTGGCTCTGGTGTCGGTATCGTCTTTGGCTTTAGTCAAAACTCTCTTGTGGGCAAGCCGACTCGATTCATCGACTTCGTCCTCGTCGTCCTTGGCTTTGGCTTTAGCCTTGGCCTTGGTTCTGGTTCTGGTGTCGGTATCGTCTTTCTGGGCATCTCTCTTAGCAGGACCCCCCAGAATAGTATCGTCTTTCTGGGCATCTCTCTTAACAGGATCCCCCAGAATAGTGTCGACGTCCTTGGCTTTAGGGTCAACGCCTGTGAGGCCCGTGAGGCCCGTGAGGCCCCTTTCAATAGCGGCAGCAGAGGCGACGGCGGCAATAACGATGAGAGCGAGCTTCATTGTAGATATATTCTGGTGCTGTGTACTTTGATTTGAAAACCGAGATGATGGCGTCAATTTATACTTGGTCTCTGAAGACCATGCCACTCAGGTTGCTGAATCGCCAAGCCACTCTTGTACAACTGCTGTACAAGGCAGTGCCAATAGCCATAGTGAAATTTCCCCAGAATCTCGCCCGCGGGGGCGGTGGGGTGGCGCCGAGCCACAAAAGTGTCAGGGCAACAGACGCATGTCTCAGCACTTGTCGGAACGCTACTACCCTGGTAGTTTTTCAATGCATGTCTTAACTCGACGTTAAGTTGATCCAGCCGTTGTGACATGTGACACCGCCCTGGTCACTTGGCTTGCTACTTCATTTTGTGGACCCTGGCGTCACGGTTTTCGAAAATTCCATGCAGAAAAGTCGCTATTCATCAAATCCCAGTGAGCCTGCGTATTAATATGTAAAGAATTAAGCATGAGACTGAACGCCGCTCAAAAACGGAGAAGGTTGAGTTAAAGCCGTTGGTGCAACGACGAGAATTCTCTTGGCTCACGACCCCGGAGCCGTTGTTAGACTGACACTACATTGTAGCTGAACGTTTCTGGGCCCCACCGGCAAGTTAGCCGAACTGGTCCATGGCTTGGAAAAGCACAGTTACATCATAGATAGTGTGCTGCTCACTGTGGCTGCTGCTGCGCTGCTGCTGCTGCTTGATTGGCTGTTGTGACGCGGCCGACGGGGCTCGGCATCCGTCCAGCACGCGGAACAACGGGCTTAAGTGCAATAATGGCCCAATAGTAGTGATTTTAGGATGCGCGTCGACCCCACAGCTCTCCTTGTGTCAGCCATGGCGTCAAACTAGAACTCCTCATCTGCGATCTGGTGTCCCTTCTTGCTGTTGTCTCAGACAACCCCAAATACGTGCGGGGGTAGATATAGGTCAGACTTGCATGTCGACAGTTCCAACAATCACACGTTTAATAACGTTTGTCAGTAAGCCATCTCGTCTTTGCAACTCTAGTGCCCGATAACAATATTTGACAAAAACAGCGGGCTAGGTGTGCGGCTGAGGCGTACCTGCATCGGCGTCGATCGCGATGCATGCGCGGCTGAGGCTCATTGACAGCTAACGTTACGCATAAGAAGGCGGATTTGCGAATACGACGCTGTGCAGGAAGGTCGGGACTCCGGAGTCAGAATTATCCCGGTCCGCGACAAGTTGAAGTATCTTCGGGTTATCTGTTTCCGGCGTGGGATGGTCGCCAAGCCTGGATTGATAGCGAGAGGGAGAGGCCCCACATGACGTTACAACACGTGTTAGTGTGCGATAGCCGACCTCGCTCCGGAAACCCGCCGCTACTGCCGTTGCGTCGGAGCCTGGCCAATAGGTTCTATAACAAGTGGGGTTCTATTAATTAAAGAGGATTGCGCGGACTGATGAAAGTTAGTTGGTGGTTCACGGCTCAACACAGCGAAGCAAGGTGGCCGAGTCTTGCAGAAGCGTCGAGAATGGGTTTTTGGACCTTGACAAATTCGTCGCTGGAAGCTCTGTCGAGGTTTCTTGCCATACCCAGCGTGTATTGATTGATGCAGAGTGCATACTGCTGAGCGTTTTGTTTCATGACAGACGCCGCAAATAGTTCGAGATCAGGTAGCTGTGCAGCCCATTGGTCCATGAAACTGGCAAGGTCGCTGAGATTGTCTTTGAAGTAGGCGACGAATCGGGCAGAGTCCTCTTTGCCCAGCTTCTGAGTACTCTTGAGGATTGTCTTCGCGGCGCTCCAGTAGCTGTGATACGCCTGGTAAGCAGCATCGACGGCAAGGACTTTCGCTGCGCTCGGACGTCTGTCAAAAGCATATACTGCGTTTCCGATAGCGTCAGTATGCTGGAGTAATGTGTTGGCCAAACTGATCGCTGCGTCCAAAGGGCCGGCCGGCGTAGCAGGCAGTGACGGCGCTCCAAGCAAACTTGAGAAGACGGTGATAAAGAAAGTGAACGAAAACTTCATATGTTTTCGCTGTGATTGAGCGTTTCAAGCCAATTTATGTTAACTCCGCCACGGTCCCGCCAACGCCATGGCATCGACCCGCCCGTAGCTGAAACGCACTCTTGTTATCAAGCAGTTGAAGATCTTCGCTAGTCAAAACGGTATCATCCCACTTTTAGCCGTGCAGAGACTCGAAGTAGGTGGGCCTGCTAAGCCTTCTGGAAAGTTGCCGCGGCCGGTTCGGAAAGCTCGGGAGCATTCAAACAGGGGAGACGGCTCGAACGCAGGTTTGCACCTGGACTGAGCCATTCGGAACCGAAAACTATCAAGAAGTCATCAGAAACCGATTTTTAATAGGCCGTGTTATCCCGCCCGTGATGGGGTCGGATCGAGCCGGGCGCGGCACGGCATAAACGCGGACCGACCACGCCGCATTTCCAGGCCAGTTGGGAGTTTAAGTGGTCCGATTGCAGTCAACCGTGCCTCTCAGAAAACATGAGCTACACAGAGCAAGATTCTATTGAGATGAATAAGCAAACAAATAGTTTTTAAGTTCACCGACGAGGGGCCTGAGCTAGCACTGTTATGTCCTGCACAGGCCTGAACTGTTCAAGAAAAGCGTCTCGCCAAGTGCCAGGGAGGATGTCCGCCATCATTATCTCGTAGCTGTAAATGTAGCGCGAGTAGGTTTGAGCGTCGTCTTTCATCAAGGGATTCAGAAAATTGGTCCATTGCAGGAAGCCTTCGCATCACAGACGCATAACTTCAATGAACTGTTGGCGAAGGTCTGAAATGTGCTAACGAACAGCGACGCTATTAGCTGGTTGGGGGCCTTGATCGCCAGTACAATACCTTGAGCGTCAACAGCGTCTGGACAAATACGAGAGAGGTTTCCAGCGGAGCACTAAAAAAGCCAGGGGCGCAGACGCCAAGGTGGCAAAGAGAGCCAGCGTGAATCTCATGGCTGATCGACTCGTTGGCCGGTGGTACCTGATAACTATCGCCCATGAGCGTCGCGGTTCTCAAATGGCCCACGGGTCGACCGCCAAGCTAGTGATTAGACGAAGACCAAATGCATGCCTTCAGTTGTTACACTTCAGAATTTCTTTTGGTAAGCCGTATGGGTCACAGCCACATCCTGAGCCGGGTCAAGCCCGGAAGTGTCGGATAGCCGTTTCAACGTGCTATTAATCCATATCAAACTCCTCTGTTGTCATTCCACATGTTGTACATCTTCTTGAAACCATTCCATTTGGTAGGGGCTCTGGCTCAGCCCATGCATGAACGTGAGGCCCCCCTGTGTCCTTTCTTGTCAAAGTCTGCGCTCTTGTCTTTCTTCTCATTTCTTTAAGCTTGTCCAGAAACTTTTTGTCTTTTCTCTTCTTCTTTGCTTCTACTCTTCGCTCCCACTCTGCGTCTAGTCCTTCTGCGCCGTTCCACTTCTTGAACGCATATTCCTCAACCTGATAGCGGATGTACAGCATCATATTGTTATAAGTCTGTTTGTGTGGATTTGGCTTTTCAAGATGAGGGAGAAGTTCTTCGTCTCGCAATTCGGGCTCTGTGAGTAAGTAATCCTCCTTCACCTCGGTCTTTGTGAGCAGAGAATACTTGTCGGGAAACTTATTCCTACACGGTCTGCACACTCGTGCTTTGAACCAATGCCAGTACCGGAAATCAAGCTCGACTGTACCACACTCAAAGCACTTTGGAGCATTCGGATCATTCAAATCAACTGGTGGCTCATTCAGCTTCATCCTCGATTTCCACTCTTCCAACGACATCTGCGCAGGCTTCTCTTCTTCATCTTCAATCATGAAACCACCTTTGGAATCTTTTAGCTTTGAGAAATCAAATTCAATGTAGTTTCTAAAGGTTGGCGCGATTCGGTCAAGAGGCCTAGTGCTTGGATTTCTAGCATCTCGGTTTGAGCCAGAACCGTTGGCACCGGCTCCGCTCGACTCTCCCCTTACAAACCCATTCCCCCCGCCATTTGAACTCTCCATCGACTTCTTCACTACGGTCGCCGCCGAAGCCTCGGAGCCGAGCTTCAGTCGTTTCTTCGCCGCCTCTAGCCGCTCAAGTGCTCGCTTCCGATTAGCTTCCTTTATTAGCTCCTTCCCGTCCATTAAACCCACTTTAACATCGTTCGTCATTGTGGCAAACAGAAATTTGCGCCGCACAGATTAAGAACGTTGCACGTGACTATAACCCTAAACCATCAATTTATCGGATCCATCAGCCCACCAACGCTATGCTCCTCTCACCGGACGCTATAGAGCAATTGAGCAGTGATTTACCCTCGCGCACTGGCCAAATTTCCCTCTTGAATGCGCTTCTAGACAACGACCCTTTGATTTCTGCGTCCGCCGTGTTTGTTCATGGCCCCGCCTCGACAGGAAAGACCACGGTTTTGAATGCTCTGTTCAAAGACACCAGTGCCTCGTTTATTCAATGCGACCAGTGCCCCAGCACGCGAATTCTTCTTCAGCGGGTCTTTAAGGCCTTGACCCACGGTTTAGATGTCGAGGTTGACGCGTCGGGTCAATCATATGACGAATACATTTCTGGTTTTTTCGCGGGTTTATCGAGCTTTCTCAATGCTGAAGCATCAGAGCAGACACATATTTTGGTTTTGGATAAGGTGGACAGTCACGATGCTGAACTATTTCAATGCTTCAGTCGAGTTCCTGAGCTTTCGGGCATCAACAACTTGAGCGTGATATTTGTTGGAACGCACGAACCGCGAGCCCTGAGTACCTATTCGATACCTCAAGTCTACTTTCCTGCCTATACTCAGGACGAGGCACTGGATATTGTGGTCAAACAGCCAAAACTGGTGGACAGCGGCACCGAGAAAGAGCAAATCAGCTTCTGGCGACATTACTGTTCAACAGTCCTGAGCTCTTTTGATGACTACACAGGAACAGACATACTGCTCATCAAAGATGTCCTTTCGAAGCTATGGACCGATTACACTAGACCCATACTGGACGGACGGGTAAACATCACTGCATATAAGAAGCTACTTGACCTCAACAAGCATTTGCTCGCTTCTGACGAACCGGTCACTGACTACTTGGCCAAGCCTATCTCTGGCATGAAATTTGAACTCCCTAATGAGTCCAAGTACATTCTGTGCGCTGCATACCTCGCATCTTTCACGCCGCCGTCGCACGACGTCCAGTTCTTTTCCAAGGCAAAGGATTCACAGTTCAAGAGGCGTCGAATAACGAGCAAGTCCATTGCGCCTTCACGGGACATGGCAGCGCCTACATTTGAGATTGAGAGGCTTCTAGCGATATTGCACGCAATCACGGCTGACCGGATCGGAGAACCTGCCGAAGGAGTGGATGTGCTAGCTCAAGTCGCCACTCTATCCACTCTAAGATTAATCACTTCAACATCTACCGACGTTATCGACTCTAGAACAAAGTGGAGGTGTCTAGCGGGTCTAGAGCAAGTCAGAGCCGTGGCGAAACAGATCGACTTCCCGCTGGACACGTTCTTGCTAGATTAGCGAGCACCTGAAGGAGTGATTTGGACTAACTATTTATTACTGTATTATAGAAAAGACATTGGAACTAGTTTTCATATAATCATGCGGCTGGTTTCATATAATTATAATTTCATCCGCCTCAGTCAAATAACAAATTCATTTTATGGCTGGTTGCATTTCGCATTAAACTCGCACTATTGCTTTATAACATTCGACGGGGTGTGGGAATACAATGATCATCAAGGCGGAGGAACCACAGGAATTTAGCGCCATAGAAGAAGCGCCTGTCATTTTGCCGGCGTTTAAAGCGATAAATGGAGATCAAATATCTTCAGTAGTCACGCCGAAGAAACGAGGAAGACCACCCAAGACCGACAAGCCAGCAAAGAAGACGCCCAAAGTAGACTTGCTTTACCACAGATATGAGTTTCTTTTACAACAGGTGCCCATATTTGCCACCAAGAACAGCGAGGGAAAGTACATTTACCCTACGCGAGAGACGTTTTATGACTTTCTCAGCGAAGAATACACTTCACCAATCAACGATACGGAGACAACAAACTTCAAAAACGTGCTAACCAACCTCCGCAGCGAGTACAAGCTCTTGAGAAAGGAGAAGAATGAAGGCAAGGTGCTGGGTAGCTTCAAAACTCTCAAGCTGAAAGTGGCAGAGATATGGTTACGAGTGTGCGAAGAGAGGAATCAGATTATCGTGGAGTCCAGCGGGACTGAGAGCCCAACTAAGGAAGAATGCTTTGCTGACGAAGATTCTCGAGCCGAGCCGAAAAGAAACGCTGGGAGAGCATCAAGCTTGAGCTCCTTGAAGGGCGACGTTGAGCACTTTACTGGTCATTTATCGGCCCAAATCGATAATCTCAAGAGGCAAATGCTGTTAAAGATTGATGCTTTGCAGTCAGACTTCGACAGAATCAAAGGCGCATTCGAATAAGTAGCGGTGTAATTCTCATGAAGCTGATTAAAGATTGACTCTATATTTTAAATCATGCGATAGCTGACAAGATATCATAGTTCAATCAAAACTTCGTCCTTCGGCTTGGTCGACTCAGGGACAACAGGCGCTTGAGCGTAGGGCTGCGAGTACTGATATGGCTGATGCTGATATTGTCCTTGCGATGGTGCTTGAGGGTATTGCTGACCGGTTAGCTGAGCAGATATTGGCGGATACTGGGAGGGCGCATTATATTGACCGCTATACTGGGGCTGGATGGGCTGGCTTCCACTGAGTTGAGGTTGTAATCCATAAGGCTGCGAAGGAGCAGTAGGGGCGGCGTGTGGAGCAGTAGGAGAATGCGGTACAGTTGGTGACTGTGGTGGTGCACTAGGAGCAGATGGATGAAATTGCTGTGCTGGCGGGTAGTTCTGGTATGAAGGTTGATTGTAGCCAGAGTTCTGAGGTGACAGACCGGGATTCAATCTATCTTCGAGTAGTTTGTCATAATACCGCATGACTGCTGTGAGCTTTCCGTGCATGTCAACTAGTTGGTCGTACTTGTCGATTGTCTGGCCCAGTGTTCGAGCGAGTTTGGGACGTAGGGCCAAAACGGATTCGTTGAGCTGATGCAGTTTGGCCTCTTTGATGATGGTACCAGGAGGGGCGTGTGAGATATCAGCGACTAGCTGGACATAACGATGTAGGACTTCTTCCTCTAAAGCTGTGAACTCGGGACCCTGAGCAGGCTGCACAGCAGTCTGTTCTGGGATGGTGGATAGTGGCTGAGCGGAATGAGATGACTGGGATGGCGAGAAGGGCTGCGACTGATACAAGTCAGAGGATGGTTGCGATTGCTGAGTTGGCTGGGGGCCGTTTATGTCTCGCAGACTAGCCTCAATAGCAGCTTTCATGTCATCGTCCATTTCCTCTTCGACGTGCGAAGAAACTGGAGCGGGGGCCGGAGCTCGACCCCCGACATCCTTCAGTGACAGCTCGAGCGCTCTCTTAAGGTCTTCATCTTCATCGCTGATGGCTCTGAATTGCGGCTGGCTTGGCTGGCTGATTGGAACCGTGTTGTGTCTGAACGGGTTAGATGACTTCTTCACCTTTAGCTTATCGCGACAGTCATCGCAAACCCGTACAGGGTCGTTGATGCCAAAATGAGGCAGCGGAAGATAGTTGTTGCAGTGTTTCTGGAGAAAGACGCCACCACAGTTTCTGCAGTGGTGCTTTCTATTGACAAAAGAGAATGCCTCGCCACTCTTCATGCACGTGTCAGAGTCCACCCATTCTGGCGGCGCAGAGCTGTCGATAAAAGATGAGTTGAGCTTTGACGTAGTGGGGAAGTTGAACCCCTGCTGCTTGAGGTCTGTGTAGACTTTGTTGACATAGGCAAGCTGAATCTGACCTTCGAAGGCATGCGCCCAGTTCTGAATGTATCCCAGAATGGTTTCTTTGACAAGCGGGTCGATGGCTCCGTTGATGGGTTTCAGTGTAAGTACCACCGTGTCCATAAACTCTCGTGAAGCGATTTCGTTCAGAAAGTGTGATCCACCGTTTTTGATGCACACGTCCACCAGATTCAGTGTCGAAATTTGAACATTTGGGTTCTTGTTGAGCAGTCGCCGCTTCAGTGATCGCATTGCGTCTTTTGGCTGAACGGTTTTCGACCGAATGAGATCGCAGATTTCCAGGTTAAGCGCAATATCCTGCTCACCTCGCGGGAGGCTCTCGCTGGTGGCCTTCTCCACCTGTTCGTCGATGTTCACGGCGGAGCTGAACCAGGACATGATGATAACTCTGTGTACTGTAGGAGAAACCTTATCGCTAATCGACGCTAGCGGCACTCAGACTTCTTCTTGTTGAGGTCTAGGGAGACAGGCTATCACCGCTTGATGCTTGTGGTTATGTAAGGCTGTGTGATAGTGATGCGTGGTATCGCCACTCCCAATATGGCACCGCCGAACCAGTTGATAGTGAGATAGCCGGCCTAGAGTGAACTAACCTAGAGCAAGCTAAAAGCGCAGCTGAAGCTGTCCATTAACCGGCTGAGACTGGTCCAGCAGAAAGAGACCGCTCTGGCGAAGCAGCAGAGGAGAGGGGTACGTAGCGCGGGGTCCTTGTTTGGACGTCTCGGATGGCTCTGAAGAGTAACCGCTGTGTTCGTCTGGCTACGCTAACTAGCTCGCTCAACTTCTGGAACAGGGAAAGGAACAGAGTGCACGGATTAGAGTTGAGAACATTATTCGAGAGGACCTGACCGTGGAACTACTCGAGATTCTGGAGCTGTACTGTGAACTGCTTCTAGCCAGGATTGGACTCTTGGATCAGTCGTGAGTATTTCATTGACAAGCCGCCCGCACTCAAGCTAACAAGAACATGTGACCCCGGCCTTGAGGAAGCTGTCGTCACTATTATCTACTCTGCTTCGCGAACAGAGGTCAAAGAATTGCACCAAACAAAAGATCTCCTCATGCGTAAGTTCTCGAAAGAGTTCGCAGAGGAAGCCGTCCACAACAGAAACAATATTGTACCGGAAAAGGTCCTCAAGCGACTGTCCACCGCTCCTCCAGCGCAAGAACTAGTCTCTCTGTATCTCAAGGAGATCGCCAAGGCATACCATGTGCCATTTAGTGAGCTCTCTGACGACGATGACGATGGCGGCTCCAAAGAACAGGAAATCAGCGAAGAATCGGAGAAAGAGAAGCGTCTCTCTGGGACAGCTGACCTTCCAAACCCGGACGCACCAAAGTCTCCAATCGCTGTCATGACACCCTCTCCAACCACGGACAACCCCAGACCAAAGCTCAAGACTCCTCAGCAGGAACTGGATGACCTGAGAAAACGGTTCGAAGCTCTGCGGCGTTAGAGCTGGGGCTGATGTGCTGGTTGCATCATCAGGTTCATGACCGTAACTGTACATGTAGAAGCGAAAAAAGAACTATATTAATACTTTTGCTGTACAGTTGAAATGCGAATAGCCCCAACAGCCACGGAGTAGCTTGTCACCGAGCGACAACAGCGTGAACCGGCACACTGAGAGGCATGGGGCCAGCGTGAGACGGAAAACATCGAAATAGTTTTCCTTGATTCGTCTTGCCTATTTAGCCTTGTAATACTTGGTCAGCTTCTCCGACGAGTACTTGATACTCTTGACAACACCGGCCGTCAACACACCTTTCAGGGATTGCGACAAGCTTGGCCATGCGACGGTGCTTCTTATACTCTGCGCAATCTCTCGGGGCAGCTCCGGGTCATCTGCAATCTTCCTCTCCAACTCAGTGCACATTTTGGACGACGACTTCTTCTTGATCTGGTCCATTGTTTCGTTGACCAGATGCTTCAGCTCCGTATCCTGTGGGGTTTTGTGAACGAGCTTGGAGGCACATCTAGTGTAGAGGTTGTGCTTGAATTCTGAGGGAAGACGGGCCACCATATTTCCTCTTCGCTGGGGATCCATGTCCTGCTGCAGCGAGGCAACGGCAGTGCCTCCGGGTATCCTGACATCAGTGACGTCGCTGATCAGCTCGAGATTAGGAAGGCCATCCATAAGCGGGGCGTAGAGCCGCCTAAAGTTCAGAAATTGGTTCTCGACAATATTCTTGACCTTATTGGGGTTCTCTCCGTATGCCATTCTCGGGTCACCCATGTAGGAAACACCTGCTATCGTCTTGTAAAGATCCAGCTCAGTAAAGTTCTCGGGCAGCAGAAGCAATGATGTTCTCAGCACCGAGATCAAATTCGCCTGGTTCACAAACCGAACCCGAGGCTCATCTCGCAGAATCTTGACAGGCTTATGTAGACGTCCAGCGAGGTACAGAGTATCCCATTCGGCTAGATCCGTGAGTAAAGTGTCCAGGTTGACCACGCCGTACTTGATTTTCAAGCCATTCATCTCGACAAATGGGTTGAAATATACACCGGCGCCGACTTTATCTTGTACCCAGCTGACAACACCGGAGCCCAGTGCCCTCAGTCCGGAATAGTGGTGGGGATTGTGCTTCATGTTCAAGGAATGCCAATGTTGTGTGTGCGAGACGCCGAAAATAAGATCAATCTGCGGTTTACTGTCGTTACTGGCTTTGCCCTGCGAGAAGACCCCGGAGCCATAGGCAAAGGCATATCGAATCGGTGCTTTGAACTGCCATAGAGTGCTTCGTAATTGTTCCCGCAGTTCCGCATCAATGGCGTGGTGTTGGTTGTAGCCGAAAGTTTGGGGAAGGTCCGAGAATTTGGTGATGGTTTGGTAAGCAAAGTTATCGTTCCATGTCTCTTTCGGTTCGCTGACTCGAAAATTGTCACTTAGCCTCTCGTTCAGGCGTAGCCGGCTGTAATGGAACGATCTCCGTAGCGTCCTGTTCATTCTATGTCTAGTGTATGTTGGGATGATCGCTCAGCGCGAAGGGCTCGACCTGTCTTCGGCAGAAGCACCCGACAACACCCCGAGGAGTCCGCTGAGCTTACTAGACCGTTTGAATGAAATTCAAGTCAATACTTGTCTCCTGTTGCCTGAAAACAGGTGACAAAAGTCCAGCGCTATCGGGGGTGCTGATGGGGATGATCTAAGAGAAATTGAGGACTACATCGTCTTTTGTGGTTTGCTGGCTTCTGACCAGTGGCCCGGTCGTATACACTGTAACGGACACAATTTCCAGCCCAAAGTCAATGCCATTTCATTCGCAACCTTGCTGAAATGGTTACCCATTAAAGTCGTTGTTCTGTTGTCAAGTCACGTGCTCGTCCAACAAGTCATCGTGACTTTGGTAGAATTAATACAAGCCTTGCAGATAAGACCAACAGTGGTACTAGCTGACTGAGCCAGGATTTTTTTCAAAAACGCGTTTGAAAGCAGACCTTATTTATACCCGTGAAATCACCAGATTGCAACACCCGCCCGGCGCTAATCTATCACACTCGAGCAACTAACTACTAACTCCTCACACAACTATGCCCCTCTACGACTTCAATGAAGAAGCGCTGAAGGTCATCGAACTCAGAGACAGCTTGCTTGCTGCACTTAAGGCCCAAGCGGAAGACGCAGACTACACGAACGAGTCATTTCCCGAGCTCAACAAGTATGCAAGAAGTTACAAGCGATTAAACATCGAGAAGAGGATCGCACAAAGAGGGGATATCGAGAAGAAAAACTATTACAATAGAAGGAACGGTAAGCTTCATTTGGTTGAGATTCCGGACGATGAATACTACTCAAGCCTGGAAAAGGCTTTAATCCTGAAGAATGTTGATGAGCCGCCAGCCAAATTTGCCCATGGCCTGGCGAGACCGCCGCCACCTCCCTCTGCCACCGTTGGTTTGCCCTACGAGGAGCCTGCCACACCAAAGAAAGACAGTAAAGCAGACAATGAGGAGCTACCGATAATCGAGATCAACTCATCTCCAGTGAGCCCTCGATCAGACTCATACGAACCTGAACAACTCGAAGAACATCTGGCCAAAGAACCTACTCCAGTTCCTGTCTATTCAGACCTCTCGCCGAATCAGCCAGAGACCACAGAAATCCAATCGGACAAAGAAAAAGAACTACCACGGCCTTCAAGCTCTGGAGAAATCACTTATAGTGGACCGTATAATTCGCACCAGGCGAGCCCGGCAGAGCTGATACAGCAATGGAGGCAGACACACAAGCCACAGTCCAACCAGGCCATCCCGGCACCAACTAGCGGCTACTATCAAATGCCGTATAGACAGCAGTCTCAGACATATCCGCCCCAGCAGTCGGCGTATCCTGCACCGTCTTACCCAGGCTACTTTGGCTTCACCAATCCTCCGCCTCCCCCGCCACCAATGGTCTACGGATACCAGTACCCTGTGCCGCCAGCGCCATACCCTCAGCAGTATCCGCCTGCACCACCTGCTGCCCCGTACAGGTACCCTCCACAGCCGTACGCAACGAACGTCAATAACGGCGGGCGAGCTCATCAAAGACCCTGGAGGAATAAGAACCAGAACCAGAACCAGAGCAAAAGCTACGGACCACCTAGCTATGGTGATATGCCGTACTAGTTCACTCTCTATTGCATTTACTTGCGCTACAAGGCGGGGGCCGGCTTGGACCCTGGGATTGGACCAGACTTTGGAATCTCAATCACATTTGAGGTGCCGTTGAACGAGGCCTGGGCAATTGAGATCTCGTTCTGGTCGAGGTCAAACACAACGTAAGCGTTTCTCAGTAGCACATCACCGAGAATAGTGACATTCTGGTTCAAGCTCTGAGGCAAGACCACAATGGCATAGTTGTTTGGGTACGGGGCTGCAACGTCCACGTCTTCGCCTGGCAGTACTAGCTCTGACGAAGCCAGAGTCAACTTGGCTCCAGAAAAGTCAAACTCGAGCGTGTCAGTGGGCACAGAACTCACCCAATAGAAGCCAGTTCGGTTATCGTAAACGCCGCCGAGCTTCTCTGCCACAGAGAGGGCCAAGTCGTCTGGTATGTACAGCCACGACGTGCCCGTGTCTAGCACACTCCGGAACGCGTGACCATCGTAACTCACGTCAACGAGGAACGAGTTGTTTGCGTCTTTCACTGGAATTGTGTACAGCTGGCCCGTGTACTTCCCTGAGTCGACACCGCCAAAGACAATAGAACCTGTCTTTGCCTCCTTGTTGTCCAAATACACGGAATACGCGTTCCGCTGGATGATGCCTTGTTCTTTCAAGTTCTCGGGGATATTGGAGTAGTGATATTTCACGAATTCTGCCTTTCTGTACGACACGCCGAAAACTCCGACATTGAAGCCGGAATCATTAGCCGAAGCAACGGCAAACTCCTGGCTGAATGAGTGCGCGCCAAAGGTGAAGTTGTCCACCACCAGCTCCCCGTCAATACTGCCATTAATATAACCAATGTAGAACGGGAACAAAGTGTCAAAGTAAGTGGACGAGGCGGAGGCGTTGTAGGTGCTCTGGGCGAGTGAATTCTCATCAAAGACCCATAAATCCGCTGACCCAGTGTCCAGTAATGCTTCGACCTGCTGTGGAGGAGTGCCAATCTCGAGAGTCACTCGATATTCTCCGTAAACGATAATGTTGCTCAGTGATTCGCTAACCACCTCACGTTTGGCGTTGCGTCTCGCCTTATCTGCGCTGGTGTGTCGAATGGGAAATGACACAATGGCCGACACCGTAGTGAACGCCAAAAACAGAGAGAATAGAAACCCTCTCATCGTAATGTACTGCTAACAACACAGTCGCCAGCTCCTTAAATACTAGAACGTTGCGGTTATGTGCTATTAATACATGACCGCATTCGGAGGACCAACCACACGGCGTCGCTGATGTGTGACATTGCGAAGCATGCTTGATTTATGTCATATCGAGGCGTCCGCCGTGTTTTGAAACAATTCGTCATAGCTAGGCAAGTCAGTCGCCAATGTAGCCGTATGTTCCTTGCTTACGCAGTGTGACACTGTTATCAGGCGACCAAATATGTTGGGACGGAACACTTGTCTCTCCGCATTTTTGGCCATAGTTCGCTTTGAGATTGGCCTCTTCAGAACAACCTTCAGCTAGCGGCTACCTGGTAGCCGGCACCTGCACGTCGCATAGAGCCGCAGGTAACGCATCCTCCACATCTACCCTCGTGGAAACACCAGTTGATCTTGATATCGATTGAGCAGTTAGATCGTTGTGTGAATTTGCTCGCCTCCATTGCGTAATTCGCCTAAGAGCATAAATTTAACATATTGGCCTAGAATTCTTAGGTATTCGCGAACACCGCTGCATGCATGTTTCACAGGACTTCATCTCAAAATAGTGGTTCTTAACGTGAATTAGACTATGGCGTAGCGTCACTGTTATACATGTAGCATTGCGCTGGTATTCAGCACAGTCAATGGCTAAAAATTCTGGCGGCTGAGATTCCAGGTGGATCTAGAACAGTCCAAACTTTTTCTTCTTCTTGTCTTCCTTCTGACTTCCGCCGTATCCACCAGTGGAATACTGCTGGCTAGACTGGCCTGGCACATAGCCATATTCGCTTCCCTGGCTCGGCGCCTGCTTGTGTCCCTTACCTCCCAACATCTGAAGAGCCGAGGTACTTTTTGAACTCTTAAGGTTGGGCCTAGGGGGTTGCATTGACTGTGGGGGACCCAGTGGGGGACCAGGCTGTAGCGTGTGCGGTGGTCTTGGTCCAGAAGGTGCCCCTGGGTATCGTTGCGGCGAGCCTTGCGGTGGTTGCTGTGGCGACGAATTTTTGGAGGAGCTTCGCGAAGACATCTTTGATGAACCTTTGGTGGGCACAGGCGGACCTGTTTTGGCATGACCGAGCGGTGGCAAACCAGCTTTGGATGGTACCTGCTGCGGAGGAGTCTGTTGTCGCTCATAGTTCTGTGGCGGGGCTTGCTGAGGGGCGTCAATTGGAAGACGCAGCTCTCTTCTTGGAGCTGTAAGTCGTGACAGCGATCTTAGGAAGTCGTTTGGACACATAATGTTGTTCGCGCCCAAGATAACTTCCCGTCCGTGAGCCACTGACAACTCGTAGACTGATCTAGCCTCCGATTGCGTAGCACCACCTACGACAAAGACAAACACTCGCTGCTTGATCGCCTGAAATGCGTTAGTTTTCGCCCACGCTGCTCGCTGTCGGGGGTTTCGCAGGGAAGAGTGAGACTCCATTTCTAAGCTATCCTCAGGCTCGTCTTTTGTGAATGGAAAAACTTGGGAATCCAATGTGCCCTTGATGAGATTCTCGACGATGTTCTTCAGACCGGGCACAAATCGCGAAGTATCATAGACATCCCCAGTGGCAGCTCCGTGGAATCTTCTCGTGCCATCTACCTTGGCTTTAGTTCCCGGTTTCGTTAGATTTGCACCCAACAGGGACAAGTTCTTCATCACCATGATATCGATTTCCTGCAGGTTGCAATGCCGCTGGAGCTTGACAAGATCAGCCTCGACCAAGCCGCCTCTGTACAGAGCATACAGCATGATAATTCTAACCTTGTCTCGAGACTGCAGTTGATCATTCTCTGCTAGCAATTCAATCATATCATCAGTGAGGTTCTTGTTTTTTCGTCCGTCGGGACCCACACCAGTAGCACAAGTCTGTTCAACATCAGCCACAGCGTTCAAATTCAGGCGCTTGAAGAGTTCCATACACTCGTTTGCCATCTGCAGATGCAAAGAGAACCTGTCTTTCATTTCTGTAAACATTGGAAGTGCGGCCACCATGTCTTGGAGATCAGTGACAGTGGTACTTGACTTGGTATCCACCAGATGAGGATTTTCCTTTTTAAACTTGTCCAGCTTTCTCGTAAGCTCATCGATAGCATCCTGCATATGCATGTGTCGCAGCGTGATCCACTCTGTGTCCGTCTCCACCAGCGAGCCTTCCTGGGTTTGGTCACTGTTGATTGTGTATTCAAACTTGTTACCGTCCTTGATGGGCAGTAAGTCGTAAGCCATGGCCTGGTATGTAAACTCATGGAGCAGTGGCGCATAAGGGTCCACAGTTCTGTCTAGGACCAAAAACACCGACCGCGGTCGGCCTTCGTTTGGCGGAAAGTTTGGATTGTGTCGAGCATAGCCATCCAGCTCTCGCTGGAACTCGTTGGCAACCATGTATGGAAGGGTGTGAGCCTCGTGCGTAGGGTTCGGTGGCTTGTAGAATCGAATCTTTGGATATTCACCAAGCGCGACACACGCACTCACCATACTCAGCGCGGTCTTTCGAACATGCTGTCTAATGAGGTCCTGGCATTGCCTATTGTAGAATACCTCCAAGGCGTTAGGATCGTCCATGGAGAATACCTGGGCCTCTAATGCAAAAAGTTCGATGAACTTGACGTCCATCTGTTTGAGAAACCGTCCCACTGCGCCATTCTTTACCTTTAAGGCGAGCGAGTCGGTCAGTCCTGCGGTGAAGAAAACATACGCACCAGCGTACTTCTGGCCCTGGACGAAATCACCCACTAACAGGTCGACACTCTGGGGACTGGGAGTGATGATGTAGATGGCTTCGAGATAGTTTTGTGTTTGTCGCTTAGCCTCGAGCTGTTCAACGGACGAGACATTTCGATTGAGAAAGTCTCGCTGGTCTAAGACTTTGTCAAAGATGCGGGAAACTTCTTTATCTATGATCAAAGCTTTGTACTAGATTAGTAACTGTAGTCCCCATGAAGCCAGATCTGGTCTCTTGCGCTGTCCACCTGATCGCTTTCAGTTCGTCGGCCGTTATTCTGCACACGAATTGCGGCTGGCACCATGAGTTGTCAGCTTAGCCGCCAGGTTCGGCGCATCACTGGTGTCCTTCCGGTCGGCGCTAAGCTGCACCTCGGCCAATCTCGACCACAGTTGAACCAAACTAACTGTAGAAAGCACGGCATTCTACTCATAACACCTGTTCACATTGATTCCGGACATTGATTCCAGACTGCTCACTTCGCCATCCAGCGTGCGTCCCATTACACTCAACCCAGTAGACCACTCACCTTTGACGGCGGCTGAACCGAATCGACCAGGTCATAGATTTCTAGTTAGCAACATCACATGACACAAACTTACTCTGCTTCAGAGCATCAATCAACGACACAGACATTACGGTGTCCTGATGTGACGTCGGTGTGAGTTGGGATCCTCCTGAAACACCCCACACACCCTTGCCCTCACAGTTGCCCAGCAACCCCTGTCAGCCGGCTGGCAAGCGGTAACAGGCAAATACAGGGGAAGAATATCAGACTTACTATCTACAAAAGAATATGTCCAAGTTACTAGACAAACATCATATGCAGGGCGGTGGCGTATACAGTACCACGCGGTTATAGCGTTGTACCCGAGCGCGACTATGACGTAGTCCAAATCATCAGTCTGCCCGAAGAATAACAGAGCACTTATAAATGTTAAACTAGAAAATCACTGTGACTTGTCAAGTAGGTGTATCTAGCCTCGTCCGAGTAGTCAGCATCATGAGCGCAAGTGAATTGCGCTGAAGCCTACAAGACAATTGTGATTGAGTCTATCTCGCTGTACGCCAGGAACCGGTTCTGACTCCACTGCTGGACAATCCAGTACGCAATTCTTTTCGAGCCTTCGAGGAGCTCACCAGTAAATCGATCTGAGTGGCGACGTGGCTGTGACGGAATCATGCTGTACGCCAAGACTGGTGTGGGTGTGCGCACAACTGTTTGCTCTGTTCACGTTCGCAGAGGTTTCTCATGCGTCTCGTTTCGGTCCCCGAGTGATGTCAAGCCCTAATATTGTCGGACATAACTCATCTCAATTCCACCACCGGCTCCACGGCATACCCTCGTCTGGGAACATACTTCTAAAGCACTGCTGACCTTTAACAGTCCTGGCGGTCAAGCTAATGCTAAATAAGGCCAATCACTCAGTTTGTCGCCTAGCGATACCCTAACCCAGCATCAGATAACGGTGCGGCGCGTGAGGCTGAGACATGTTTGCAATTCCATGTAAGCTCTTATGCCTACAGTACATGTATATCGAAGCGATGTGACGCAGTGGAAGCGCACAGGGCTCATAACCCTGATGTCCTTGGATCGAAATCAAGCATCGCTAGGCTTCTCTTTTGCTCAGGTTGCCAGAGGTCGGATAAGTACGCGAAGATCTTTGTGCGCGTTTTCGCTTTCAGCGTGAGCACCTGCTGATTGTGTGACAGGGATTCTATGTGCAATTGAAACTGCATACGGTCACTTTTCCGAAACGCTGGTCTGGCCCTTCGGTGGACATCAAATCTACCCAAGATCGACACGTGATGTACACTGAGCGGCAAGGTTTGCAGAGTCAATCTGAATATCCAAAACTTCATTGCCAGTTTGGATGTCGCTGGTAATGAAAACCACCAGTGAATCTCAGCCTAAGGCCAAGGACTTCTCGCTGATTCATGATCATGAGCTGCGTGTAGCGAACACAAGTCGGCGAATAACCTGGTCGAGGAAAGGCATATGGTGCTAAATGAAAACTCACTCTCTAGGAAAATGACTTGGTCCCTTCCGTAGGAGCACGGTCGACTTTCCAATGGGGTACTCGATTTTCTTATCCAACTCGCGAGCTTCCAGTACTCAGGGGACGCCTTTAAGTCATGGCCACATTTGCTTGATATCGAGAAGTGTACAATCACGTATACAGTGTATCACTGATACCAGTAGAGATTTCCACAGCGACTGGCTGACGATCTGGTACGTACCTTTTCGAGACTCAAGATCAAACTCCTGTGCGTCGTTTTCGTCCTGTGCCAAGTGTGCAGACGTGGCGAATCGTCTGTTCTCGCCGGTTCGTCGCAAGATGAATGCAGCTAGGCAGAAATCAACAAGTAGATAACGTTCAAGCAACGTTCAAGCAGAAGCCATTGTGATTGCCAGTGCATGGATGGTGATGCTTTTGAGGACAGAGCTGGGTCGAGCACCGTCACGTATCAACGTGGTAACATTAATAAATAATAAGAGTAATGTACATAGCGAGGGCCGAAATCAGGTTGCGAGCGAGTCACGTTTCTAGTGTTTGGCGCAAAAATGAGTATGACAACAGCTCACATCAATCACAAGTTCGCTACTCTTCCACCAGCTCATCCAAATCGTCCTCTTCATCCACTGCCAGAGACGTGGCAGTGTATGTCACCGGGTCGAAATTAGATCGCGCGTTATCTCGCGAGATACTCTCATCTGCAGTAATCTCTCTTAGCGACAAGTCAATAGCGCCAATTGTGTTATCCCTGACAAGCTCTCTTCTCTGCTTAACCACACGCCTTCGCTTCAGGTTTGTTCGACCGATGATTGGCACGTATTTTGCCTGCTTCTCTTTTGGCGCGAACCGAATTCCAATTTCCTCAAACTGGCTCGCGTGAATTTGCAGGTCTATATCGTGATCTGCCACACGCGTAAATCTGTACACATTTTCCTCCTCGTCCACGGGTAGAGTGTCCGCGGTGTCGTCGAGCTTTCTCTTCAATGCATCTGAACTGTCCTTGTCTGCCACGAAAAATGACATCCACTCATCGTTGTCAACCACGTTTCGTCTAAACAATGCTGTGGATAGGCTGGCATCGTCAAACTCCTTCTTTTGGTTCCGAAGCGATGCAGAACCCACCATTTTGACAGCCAGATACACTAGATCCATCATCTTGGAGTCAGGTAGCAATGGATAGGCCTCAACAGCAGTAACATTCTTCTTGGGGTGCTTGAGTGTCGAGATGTCTTCATTCGCGGCATCGAAAGTAGCCTCCACGACTCGCAGCTGGTCGTCGGGATTCATCTTCTCCTCTCTCTTCTTGACAGACGGCTTATTTTCCTTCTGTCTGACCACATCAGAAGCGATGTACTCAGTACGTCGCAAGAAAGAAACACCGACCTGGGCTTTCGGTCCATTTGTGGGTTCTTGCAGCAGCGCTCGGTCCTTTGGGTGAAGAACTGCTGGTGGGTTCTGGGGGTAGATTCCTGACTCATCGTCCCGCTCGAAAACACCCTGAATCTCGGTCATATCGAGAGGCATTCCGAGGTCCACGTCAATGTCCATGTTGATAGGCGCCTTCTGGATCACATTGGACAGAAACGACGCAGAAGTCAAATGTGCCACATCCACAGGCACATTCAACAGCTTTGGCGCGCACGGAGGCGGCGGCAGCTCGTTCTGATACCTGATCCGGGCAATGTAATCCTGTCTAGAAGGTCGCGAGGTCATGGCGGTAAGACGGAGTCAAACGTCCCAACATCATCATCACTGAAATATCACGTGAATATAAGTTCTCTGGTGGGGGACAAGAACGCACGGAAGATGCCAAAACCATGAGCTGCGAATTGGACCTTAAAGAGTCCTTTGGAAAGGTACTGAAAAGTCTAAACAAGGACTCCAGATCGGTGAAGAATCGTATTCAATCAATTCTGTCCGACTCAAAGTTCGTCCGAACTGTATCAACTGCATACGGACTGCCATTAGTTGCCAATGAACGATGCGGAAGATGGTACCTACCAAAGGCTGAGGGAGGCTCTGTTTACTTTAAAAGCACAGATGGACACAGTGGAGAATGGAATCTCAGCGTAAGGAGGCTCAATTTGCATATTTTCGATGAAATCGTCGCCAACAATGGTATCATAGTAGTTGACTCGACCCGACGAGGTAAACGAATGCCAGACGCTCTATCAAAGAATATTCCAATATGGTGTGCTGTTTGGAATAGGCTATTTTTTGACCAGGATTTGTTCTTCACTCCTCCGAACGCTGTCGGTGCCAGTGAGCATTCCATGATTGCCGAGCGAATTCCACAGTTTGTCGAGGAGGTTAAGAAACTTCGGATTGACATGTCGCAGTTTCACAAGGTCAAAAAACCACTGAGGCCGATTTGGGTCACTCCGGACGCTTATCTGCCCCAGGAGATTCCCGAATTTCCAGATTTCTACCCGATAGTTTTGTGTACTGCTTCCCGGATGGTGCAAGACGGCACAGAGCGTCGTGAGGGATACACTTATGTCCAAGGGGCAGCAGATGATCACGAAATGTGGGCCAAACTTCTCACTCCGCAGTTGCTGTGGGAGAACGTCGGGGTGCTTGGCGATATCCAGTATGGAGACCAGGAATTGTTGGACAAAATTGAAGAACTTGCCGCAGGGTACAAGGCAAGCGGCGATTGCTCGATAACGCATCTGAGTCCAACAAACTTATACCTTGGCAAAGGCTACTACGATTCATTTGATGTCGTTATCGACCTCGAACAAACGGCCACAGCCAAAAAAGTGCTCAGCTATCCACTTAGCCCCGGAAAGAAGGGCTCTAAAGACCTGAGACTGGCGCTTCCAAAGATAGCTGCTGCGTTGGAGCAACGGGGAAATGTGTGCGAGCAGAGGATTCTGGTGTCGTGCGCGACTGGCACGGATCTCAGCGTCGGGGTGGTGCTGTCTCTGCTCTGTATGTTTTACGACCAAGACGGCCAACCCTTGCCTAAAAAGGCTACATACGTTGACAAGGAGGAAATCAGAAGACGGTTGGTGTGGATCATTGGAAAGCGAAGTATCAACCCGAGCAGAGCTACGTTGAATGCAGTGAATTCGTTTCTGATGGGTTAGTAACGTTATGTTTTCTCATTCCTTCTTCTGGACCTTCGCTGTACCTGAACTGAGTCGACTGCAGGCCCGGTCGGCTCCTGCTTGGGCGCTCTTGTGGTTGGATCCGCTCCAAGTGCCTTCATGAGCCTGTCGTGGTCCAGTTGCGTCTCCGCATCCATGTAGGTGACCTGAGTACCCGCCGGTTGTTCTGCGTCCATTGGAGTTGCAGTTCCCGATAACATCGGTACTTCGGGCTGCTCTTGCTTCATATTGGACACTGTCGCCCGTCCAACAAGCTTTCTATCCTTTTTTCTGGGTTCGTTGGTTTCCGAGCCCCGTCGTTTACGTTCCAGCATGTCTGAAATCTCTTTGATAGGCGACTCCGTTTGAGGTTTGCTAACCTGGCCTTTCTTCAGCGTTCGACCTACTTTCTCCTTTCCATCTAGTACGAAATCTTTAGAGTCTAGATCCAGAACTTTTCCGGCCTTTGCGCAATGCCACAGGTACCTTTCATTAACGATAGGCACATTCCATTTCAGTGCCGTCTTAAACTTTTGACAGTTCTTTGTCGCAACAACCAACAGCTCTCGTTCGGGTATCAAAATAGGCTGGTAACTGCCACCTAGCATTGCAATTAGTCTCTCCATATGCATTAGTTCTACGCCTGAGAACCCAGAGAGACAAATGTTGACGCCAGCAAACTCTTTCAGGTTTCGGTGGAACACAAACTCGCCCCAGTTATCAATGATGAGTTGTTTTTTGTGCAGCGAGCGTTCCAGTGCCCATTCAGTGACTGCCGTCACGCCGGACGGGACTTCGGGGTACTCTAATGGGTCAAGTTTCGAGTTAACCACATACAATCCATCAGGGCCTAACTTTCCATCGTGGCTCTTGACTGTTTCTTTGAGCACACTCAATTCCTTCCTTGAAAAACCGAAGAACTCAAATTTGGTATCAGAAAACATCATTTTCTCTTTCTTTTTTGTTGGTCTCTCCAGTTCAATGTGCTCTATTTCGTTGTTTTCCCACTCGTTTGTCTTCTCCACCACTGTTCTCGCCACAGGCTGAAGCATGTCGGTCCAAACAGCGCTTACCACCTTCTTTCGCTTTTTGTCCTTCTCCTTCTCGGCAGCGTTCTCTTCCACAGCGCCTTCTCCAATCTTGTCGGCGGGCAGCGACAGATCGAAATACTGCGGACTTAGCGCACCACCTCGCTTCATACTTTGCGGAATCCACTCAAACGAACAAACTGGTATATCCCACTTTACCGCATACTCATATTTTCTTCCTGTAGCGCTGCATGAGACCAGATGCGTTACGTCTCGAGTCAGATCAGGCGAATACTCTCCGCCGCCTTCATTGATCTGTCGTATCAGATCTGACCTCTCAGCTTCGCTCGATGTGTTGGTTATGCAAATCTTCAACCCTTCAAAGACCTTCAACTCGCCTTGCTTCAGCTCTAGGCTAACATCCACCGTCTCTGCGTTCTGCCAGCGCTTGAATATGTCAGGCACACAACTAGGCTTGATTAGGTGCACGTCCATACGGCGCTTCACCACGTATTCGTACTTCTCCGTGTCCCTGGATCCAACAATTAAGTGCGTCACATCGCGAGTTAGACCCTTCTGGTATAGGCCGCCCATGGCGCTGACATTTTTGATGATTTCATTCTCGTTAGCAGTGGAAAAGTCACGTGAACTTACTCTTAGATTCGATGCAACAGATGTACAACAAAAGACATATCCCATAAATGGAACATCCTCTTCATTCATCCTTCAACGGATCTGTGAAGCCAGGCCCGTCGCGTCTGTGATTGACGCGCTTGAAATTGCTTTTCATAAGTGCGGCGTGCGGCGCTCTTCTCTATATCCTCCGTGCACAAACTCTTTCCGCTATGAAAGCTACAAGATCGAGAACCACTTCTTCTTGTCTTTTGGTCGCGGCAGCCACTGCTTGTCCTCATACCTGCCGTCAAGCCAGTGCTCGTGATGGCTGCTAAATATGAATCTGGGTTCAGCAAACCTCTAGTGTATTCTGGCAGCGCGGATACGTCCTGGAAATGTACTCCAACAGCTTGCTGGTATCTGGAAAAAGTCTTGAACACCTTCTCGGGATCAAATATGACGGCTTTATTGACCACTCCTCTCCGTTTTATAACAAAATAGTTCAACAGGATCTCGTAGCTAAGTGTTGGCTCAATAATGTCCCGAAATCTCCGGCAAACACGTTGCAGTCGAATCACATCCGTAACGGGAAGTTCGTCAACAATACGTTCCACAACCTCTGTCGGTATCATGCGCGTCTAGTCTCAGAACGGGTAGGTGAGGTTAGGGTTGTACGACACGTTTTAACGAAAGCGGGGATATAGTTGATGGCCAACTGGTACTATAATCGTGTAGAGAAAGCCTGGAAACTCACGAAAACAAGACTTGAGTTGCGGCTAAATTTACCAGCAGATGCGCCGCACCACATGCAGTCGTGCCCTGGAGCTGTCTAAGACACTGTTTGTATGGTGTGCTCTGGCAGGTCATACACTCACAATGCCTCTGCTCAAAACAGCTCAGATCGAAGCCATTTAATGGGTGAGTGGTAAACGACATTGCCATTAACCCAGGCACTTGAAAATCACGTGATGCGTAAATTTCATAGCCAAAAGTCCCAACTGGCGTTTTATATGTAGGGTTTTATATAAGGTTAGTGGATTGACTCATGCCCAAAGTGGACGAGTTACCACCAGAGATTTGGGATGAAATCATTAAACAAGGTGCCTTCAAGAACATTGAGAGCTTGAGAGACAGCTGTAAGAAGCTGTACAACATAATCACTCCGCGGTTGTGGTACGCGTTAGCTGGACGGCGCTGGAGCTCTCACACTGGAGTGTATATTACAACTGGGTATAGGTCTTTCTCGACAGCACCTAAACTGTTTGTTGGCGAGTATTTCCGCGAATCGATAGATTTGGACCTAATGAATACTATCTTGACCAAACTGAAGTCAATTGAGTTGCATAACTTCTTCCCTGAAAGCATATGGCCCAAGTTTTTCGAGGACTGCGGCCCAATGCTGTCGAGTCTTACCGATGTGCGTCTAAGTGTCTACAGATACGATAATCTAAGGCAGGTCAACAACATTTCGGATATTGTGGCGGATGTGTGCCCTTCATCCTCTCTATCGATCGTTGTACACACTCAATTCGACTTCCATGACCAGGAGAAGGTCGAGATTAGACATGCAAAGATGCTGGTGATCCATGGTCCTGTTGACTACATACCCTCGACTTCTCCAATTCCCAACCTGTCACAATTCTTTGACGTTGGCACAGACAGCAAAGTCGAGGTTATTTGCATTGAATACCCAGCACAATTGGAAGGTAACTCGTGTTTCAACAGGCAAACTCTGAACCCGCTCGTGGCTAAGTTGCCAAACCTGCGCCACGTGAACGCCAGTGAGCATTTTCTAGGCCCTCTGAGACTAGAGTTTCCTCATATTACATGCACTCATGTCCGGGAACTTGGCAGTCTCATGTACACGAACACAGTGGCAAATTCCTCGCCCTAATCGGTGGAAACTTGCTTTCTTTTGTTCCTTGCAGGACGTTGGAAACTTGCAACGGCTTCTTGGCGCTTGAATGTGATACCCCTGGTGACCCCCGTCATAATGCATGAGCGGTGCTATGGGTGAATCTTTGTCAGCTATTTTAAGCTTTGAGTGACGACGAGGAGGGGGGAACGGACACAGTTGGTTTCGCCCTTGAGCGGCGACTTTTGCAGGTGAATTGCCCGCTGATGACTCATTTTCCGGCGCAAGACAGTATAAAGTAATGCATTCAGTACAAACGAAAGTCACGAAATGCCAGTTGAGGCAGAAGAAGCGAAGAGGAAACCAAGAACTGTATCAGCACTGCGGGCCAACACGGTCGCTCATAGTTTCTTAAGAGGAGCCTGGGATGGCGCCCGTGGCTGGGATGGCGACAACATTAGAGGCGCCGTGAGCGTAGGAAGCCTGGGCCAGAGAGATCTGGTTGTTGGTCAAGTCGTAGACGACGTAGGCGGCTCGCAGGAAAACGTCACCCAGCAAGTTGTAGCCCGCGGACTGGGAGTTTGGCAGGATTGGAATAACGTATGGGCCTGGTGGAGTACCAGTGACCAAGTCAGACGATGGCAGGACCAGCTGGTCGCCTGGGATGGTGATCTTTTGGCCAGAGAAGGAGAAGGTCAATCCTGCAGCTGGGATAGACTTGAGGAAGTAGAGCTGCACGGAGGACACGTAGGTGCCGCCCAGAGCCTTACCGATAGCGGACTGGACACTGGATGGGACGTAAATGAGGGACGTACCGGAGTCCAGAACGGCGTTGAAGGTGGAAGTACCGTAAGTAGTGGCGACCTCAAGGGCGGTAGTTGAAGTGGTTGGAACGGTCTTCAGGGCGCCAGTGTACTTGGACGAGTCAACGCCGCCAAAGAGAATCGAGCCGGATGAGGCGCTCAAGTTGTCCAGGTAGAGGGAGTAAGCGTTTCTGGCGATGATTCCCTGCGAGACTAAAGAAGCTGGCAGGTTGGAATAGAGCGGGCTGGTACTAGCCTCACCTGCAACGTAACCCACACCCAGAATACCTGTATCTATGTTGGCCATAGCCGTCTTGACAGCACTGAATTTTTGGTCGGTGATTTTCTGGTCGCCAAAAGTGATTGTATCAGTAACGTAGTCGCCTGAAGCAGCACCGGAAACGTAAGTGATTTTGAAGTCACCGTTCAGGTACTTGTAAGTGGAAGAAGCAGTTGGGTCGTAGGAGTTGTTGTAGCCGACAGCCTTGGTATAGACCCAGAGATCCGATGAGCCCGTGTCAACATGGGCAATGACTGGCTGGGAGGGAGTTCCAATACTGAGGGTTGCGTAGTAGGCGAAGACCTGGTTCTGGAGAGGTTCCAAGATTGGAGATCGTCGGTTGAGGTTGGCCTTGCCGTATTCCTTGTTGGGGGCGTGAACGACAGGTACGGACAACACGCCAGGGACGGGGGCGTCGCCGGCTGGGGCCGCAAGAGCTGGGGCCGCCAGAATGGTGGTGGAAGCGAGGATGGATGAGTATTTCATTTCGAGTCAAGCGGCTTGAAGAGAGAGATGAAGAGGAAGTAGGGAAGGTGATTGAAGCGGTTAGCTGTGGTGAAGTGAGTGAAAATAGCCAGAATTTATAATTCTCAGTCTTCACATGCCAGCGAAATAGCCAAGTAAGTGAGGGAGAAATAGCCAAGTCTTGCGAAGTGGCTCGGATTAGTCCCGCACGGCCATCATGCAAAGGCTATCCATGCATGTTTATGCGTGAACTATCAGTGCAAGTGTAGGTGCAGGAACGGTCCAGGGAGTGAGGAGAGAAGGCCGGTGAAAAGTTGAAGAGTTGAGGTGAAGGACTCCTAACGTTGCGACCAGTCGAACCCTGCAGAGTCCAACCGGCGCCAGAGAGTAAGCCTCAAAGCATGTGTGCCTGTTATTCACAGTCGAATCTTTCAATCAACTTCACTCGTCCTCGCCCAGCGATAGTCCTGGAACCGTTACATGCACTAGGGCTGGGCGCATAGTGATATGCGTGCAGGAAGCATAGAAAGAACGGCTGAGCACGGCTGGTGACGAGAGACGGCGCCAAAAAAATCAGTTAAGCTGAACGGAGCATGCGCCATTGAGCTGTTCGTCAAATTGTAAGCCATTTGCAATTCATGCCCGCGTTTGCTCTGAACACCTGTATTGCCAAGGACTTGGCGCTATACTAAAGCCACCCTCACACGACGCCAAGCACCGCGGCACTCGGTAATGTCGGGGTATAGAGGAGTATCTATGGCTCTTCTTAGCTTTGACCATTGAGTCCGGGGATGCTTGCGACAGTTGCGACAATTCTGTGGATAATGAGGAGACGCGGTGGGAGATGAACGATCGAAGCGCGCCGGATAAACTCAGTCAGTTTATCCGAGTGCGTGTATCGTTATCTTATCTGATGCCGCGTCCAGGGATGCGTGAGATTATGACGCGATACGCCAAAAGATGGTGTATCGTTATCAACTTTTCCATGCGCATACACTTGCTTGTATAGCGACAGCACGGCGCTCGGTCTACCGGCAAACAGTTTCTGGGGCTAGGCAATCTGGAGCGGAGTTAGGGTTCCGTACAGGGTCAAGCATGCTCCCGCGTTTTTAGCGCAACCTAGTTGTGGGACTTGAGAATGAGAGTGTGTTGGGTACAGGGAGATGTAATGGCGCGTCTGCCGGTGAACCTCCCAATTTTGCAATGAAAACCTTCGAGAAAGTTGTCGGCTTCACAGATTCGATAAAAAGGAGTTTGTTCGCTTGGGTGGAAAATTCATTTATTAAGAGCAGGAAACATCATCTGCATCGTGTTTATCTGAAGTCGCTGGCCAGTGCGCCGCCATGCAGGTTCAGTTCACATATCAGTTGAGGGTGCTTATTGTATTTGGTTAGTATCCGGGTTGCCCCAGCCTACATTGCTAAACGTTTCATTTATACCCACAATGTGGATGTGAGGCTTGACATGTTGTCACATTATCGATCTTGTGTGCAGGGAAGCGAATCGAACAAGATATCGCATGTCGGCACCAGCTGAGCTAGCTGAAGCAAGTCGTCTTTAAGCATCTTGTATGGGCCACTAAGAAAATGCTCCAGGAATGTTGATGCGTCCTTGTTTTCAGTAAAGTCTTCGTACTCCTCCCATTCCCCGTCGGCTTCCATCAGCATCCGAAACCGTGGGGCCTCACTGAGCCTTAAAGCCAAATTTGCCAAGTGGTTTGGTCGCGAGATCTCAATGCTCGTAATAGAGTCAATTGGCATCGCTATTCGAAAACCAATACGATCCTCAGTGAGAGTGTAGACAAGCTCACGATCATCGACAAAGTACCTCACGTCCAACCCAGCTACCGCCGTTCTCGTCCTAGCCCATTTGCCAATCATCAAAGACTTGACGTGGAGCTTTGTTGTGTATTCAAACTTGGATTTCTTCTGTCGCCTCACCTGGAAGGGCTTATGCGGAGCCGCGATTTCCGGAAGTTTGGCAGGCATTTTAACTGGTAGGAGGGCCTTGCATGCAGGTTCTGGGTCAAGCTCAGCTATCGGCCATTGCCCTTCCGCTGGCACTAGCTGTATCGAATGTCTTTTCTCCGGTGCCCAGGTTTCTTCAAACACCTGAAACCCGTTTGGAGTACTCGGGATCGGTGCAGGTCGTCGCTTGAGGCGGCGGATTTTACGCTGAAATTCGAGCTCGCCAGGGCCATATGCACTGTCGTCGATCTCGGTGATATTGGAGCTTTTGCGCCTGACATTGAGAAACCATGCAGTAACTTCGTCGAAAGGAATGCCGAGCCTTGCAGAAATCCGGACTTTGTCGCTTCGTCTGGGATATGACCCAATACTCTTCAACTCTCGCACAAGAGCTCTTTGCTGATACGTGCTATACGGATAGGGCACAAGGTGACGTGGTTGCCACTGGTTATAAACTTGATCGCAGGGAGCGTACATGGTATTGACATAGAGAGGCGGTGGGGCAAACTGGCTGTCGGCTGGTCCATTGAGAGGTTGCACAACGTAGCGATAGCTTTGCTGAACAGTGGTTACCTGCTGCCAAACATGCAAGCCGTTGGCGTCCTGGGCAATCCAGGCTACGGGGGTCGTATGGGTCAGTGCATTGGTGAGTAGAGCGTCCGGAAACATCGCGAGAGAGTTGCCCACGATAGGTAGCAGAATCACTGGTTATTAGCTCAGACTGTTTCATAAGCGTAAAAGTTGCTGTACTTCAGACCAGGGTCTATCATGCATGGGTCTAGTCCGAATTCAGTTAGACTGAGGTGCGGCTCGCAGATGGACAGGGGTACACGACAGTAGCTTGCACGTGACCACCAGACTCATCGTCGTAAGGTCCGTCCGCGGATTTGGCTGAGTTGGGAGAGCCTTGTCGCATACCGACGATCTCTGAGCTGTAAGCAAAAACCTCAACCTTGTGACCTGCCGTGTCAAGCGGTCCCCAAGGCGTCAAGCATGTTCTTTTGCACAAGGTGGAGGAAATTCAGCTCAGTGTCTTGGTCAAAATCTTGACACACTTTGGAATAGGCGCATACTTCGGTCTATCCTCGTTCCTCGTCAAAAAGCGGCGAACTCGACCTCATCAACCCGCCACATTGCATTTCATTGTGACATTCTCCAAGTAACAAGCCAGCGGTGCACGCGCTTGCCTGGACACCACCGTGGGTGGGTAACCTCACGAATCTCTCAAGAGCGCGCAAAACCGAAAAACTCAAACGACTCAACGATATGAACAGAGCTATCCTAAGACGGTTCAGCAGCCTGATAGCTCCGGCCGTCTACAAGGAACCGGTTCAGTATCATGTGATCAGGTCAGGGCTGAATGACACGTCACTGTTACCGGACTCCAACTGGCATTTTTCCAAGAATGATCCGCTAGTACTTGAGTTCTCGGATGCCGGCGAAACGGACCCTAGGGTTGCCGGACTAGTTCGGGCCATTGTCAAGGGTGACAAAAAAGAGTCCTGGCGTAAATTTCAGGCTGTTTACGGCGTTAATCCAGAGGCGCTCAAAGGCTTGTCCACGCTTCAGTGCCATGCACTGCTCAAACTGATTCCATATTCATCATACAACAACCACTGGGACAGAATACAAATCATCGCTAGCGCAATGCTAGATGCGGGTCACAAGCTGACTCCTCAGTGCTACACAATCATGCTTATTTCCGCATTCAGGGCGCGAGACCACACTAAAGTTCATGAGATTTGGAACCAAGTAGAGGAGCGCGGCGTGCAAAAGACCGCTGGGCTGTGGAATGCATACATCATGGCGACGTGCAATGGATACTTTTGGTTTTGGAATAATAGCAGGAGGATGGATTTCAAGAAGACAAAGATTCTTCCCGAACCACCAGTCACAAACAACATGCTTTCTCTGTTCCGAGAAATGAGCAAGGAAGTGGCCCCGATTGCCCGAACCTATGAGTTGTTGATGCTCAACTACTGCCGAAACAACGATATGGCCGGCGTGGAGGCAGTCCTTCGCAGCGTCTGGAGCGACAAAAGCACTGCCCCTAAGCCAGACATGAGCACACTAAGCACAATCATTCAAATGTATGGATACCACGATATGCTTGCCGAGGGACGAAGACACGTTGAGTGGCTGGTGAAGGAGTACGAAATGAAGCTGAATCACAAGAGCGCCGTGCAGTACTGGCGAACGCTGCTATACTGGACATTTGTCACCACGCGGCCATACGGAAAGACAGCATACCACGAATTCACTAGAGACTGGCGGTTGATGCTGGAGAACAATATCGAGCCCACCTTTGCAATGTTTTTTCTGCAACTCAAGCGACTGGAGTCGTTCAAGCATCCCAGAGCTATGGCAAAGCTGATACCGTACGCACTGAACTCCAAGCTGAAAAACAAACATCTGCTAGCATCCATGCTGCTTAACAGAGCCGCGCAGACATATGCCGAGATGGGTAGAAAAGAGGACGCGATTGCCCTGGTCAACAAATACGCCGACAGGGACGAGAGACTAGAGAGCGCGCGAGCGCGTATTTTGCAGTATCTAGAGACTTCCATGTCTGTGCAGTCAAAGGCTTCCAACAGGATGAAGTTTCTGGCCAAAAAAGCCAGCCTTGACTTTGACAAGGAGCGAAAGATGGCCGAGGACGAATTCTTTTCGTCAAACACAGCAGAGGAGACAGAAAAGACACCAAATCGAAAGGCCACAAACTCCAAAATCGAGTTCAAAGATCAGGTTTTCGTATAACCGGCCAGGGCCAAATTTTGCATAGAATCGGTACTAATGAATAATGACATTGTATTCAACGTGATCATTATATTAGCCGTCGTACTTTACATCAGATCATTATGTAACAGCTGGCTTAGGCAACCTGCACTAAGTCATTCACGTACATGTAACGAGAAAACTGGATCCACAGCCATCGGAACCAGACCATCTGCGAGTAGTGCCCCTCAGTCATGGCCTTCTTGACCATCTCGTACTGCTTCTTGGTGGCGAAAGCGATATATCGGTTGTCGGCTGGTCGCAGCTGGAACTTGTCCATAGCGATAGTGACCACCGCATCAATGTAGAGCAGGTACTTTCTGTAGATTGGCACCGACTCCAGGGTCCACACTTTTCTGTCCTCGCTCTCGGCAGCCCACTGCTTGACACCATTGTGCACAGAGATATGGTTTGGGTGGTCCGACACGCCAGTCTCGTCAAAAGTGACCACAGTGTGTCCTCGAATCTTCTGGTTCAGGACCTCGGCAATGACATCAGGGCTCCAGGTGACGTTCATGCCATCCTGGAGATCGGGGTGGTCCATGACATGAATGAATTTCGGGTCACTGAACTCCAACAGGTGAGCGGCCTTGTACAGCTCGACTCGTCGCGTCGAACCAATGCCGGTGGAATTGCCGGTAGACAAACAAAGAATGGACAGAGAGTTGTTGTACCTCTTGTCGTTGAGAGCCACCAGGGCGGGGCCGAAAAACATGACTTCATCATCTGGGTGAGCAGTCACAAGGACAATATTCGTGTTGATGAGCGAGCCTGGAACTTCGCTAACAATAATGTACTGAAGCGCCGTCCAGAACAGCCATGGAATTACCATGATCAGAAGGGGGACTTTGAGATCCATCTTGTCGTGTACTGGTAGAGTGTCGAGGAAAGCCAAGGAACATCCCTTTACGCCGCGTAAAGCCGCATGAACCCCAACCCTCTCCACACGGCGTAGATACGGTATATACCACCAACAGAAGTTAGTGGGCATCTGTGGTATCCGCTGGTATACACATGTAATCGGTCCGTAGCAGTACAGCTGTAGTTCACAACCTAAATAATACCCCTGCTCTCACTGCTTTGACTGCGCTTCTGCTTCTTCACTCTGCTACAGCAAATTGGCGCTAAAAGTTTTAACTCAGGCTAGACTACTCTATCCTCTATTCGTAAGAATATCCTTTTCTGGCTGCACACGCACTGATATAATTTACCGCTCGCTACTCATGTGAATAAAATTACTCACGTGACCAAGTCACATGATAAATGCATTCTTTTAATCGCCGGTAGGAGACCGATCCCAAACACTAAAACAGGGTCACTTGTCTTTCTCCGCCACATTGCTCCGATAGACGCCATGGCCGAATTCACTAGGTGAGTACATGGTACAGGATGGTGTGTTGCAGAGTGATGGTATATGATACACTACGGTCTCAATGAAGTGATGGAGCATCAGCTGGATAGGCGCGGGGTCGCAGATATCGCGAGATTACAATTAGAAGAAAGTGGGCATGGTTCAATGTGGCAGTTCACGGCTTTCGCGTTTAGTATACCATGAAGATCTATACCTACGGAGGCGTTTTTTGGAGATAATTGACGTGTTATGCCGAGAAGTCAGGTGATAGCAATGTTAGGATGGCCGTGCATTTGGTGATACCGAGGTGAAGAAAACTTGATTTGGAATACTGATAATCAGTCATGAGCTAGCCAATTCACTGATAGGCAAATTTGGCAAGCAATAAACGAGCAATCCAAAGCGGAGCGGAGCTCCGACGGCCTTGGCTACAAAGAAGTTGGCGGAACGTGAAGGAAGCGTGAGAGAGAAATTGCAATACATCGTCACTACAAATTGCTTGTGACCAAATTTATGAGAAGCAGAAGAACGGTTGTGTACCCCCACTACCCCCACTAGCAGGTTACTGAACCTATTGTTGTTTGCGGTGGACTAGCTTATTCTTGATTAACGAGCGCGACTAACTTAGAACTCAAATCTTTGGTACCTGTTTTGAGGTTACCGGCAGGTGAGTGAGCAAGCCGGAAGTGTGGAAGCAGGAGTGATGCAGTGACCAGAGTTGCAGAGCCTACAGTGCAAACAGAGAGCCTACAGTGCAAACAGAGCGAATCACAAGAACTAGCGCGTTCAATTTCAAGCGAAATGATCAGATTCAAATTCCATACCTATATTCGGCGACTTGTTTGAAACCAAGACGACATTCGTGTCGCGAGGCACATCATTTCGTGCCACCGGCGATTTTGAACACTTTCTCATACCCCGTCGAATGTCAAGCCGAATACAGCTTAATCTGCTTCAGACTCCTTGAAATTGAGTGCATGTTTTGTACCTGCATTTTGCCGCATATCAGTGGAAGGTCGCACACTCTGGTCACTGGCTGGAGTGATACTCGTGATGCTAACCCAGGTACGCCGATTTGAACCCCGTTGGCATGGGCGCCTTCGGCCTTGTCTGCTCAGCTCGAGATCAGCTGACTCACCAAAACGTTGCCATCAAAAAGATTATGAAGCCGTTTTCCACCCCTGTCTTGGCTAAGCGAACATACAGAGAGCTCAAGCTGCTCAAGTACTTGCGACATGAGAATTTGATCTCCCTGAACGATATTTTTATTTCTCCTCTGGAGGATATCTATTTTGTCACAGAGCTTCTGGGCACCGATCTCCACAGACTGCTGACAACGCGGCCGCTAGAAAAGCAGTTCATTCAGTACTTTCTGTACCAGATCCTACGAGGCCTCAAGTACGTCCACTCTGCTGGCGTTGTGCACCGAGACCTGAAGCCCTCCAACATTTTGATTAATGAAAACTGCGACCTCAAAATTTGCGACTTTGGTCTGGCACGAATCCAGGATCCTCAGATGACCGGATACGTTTCGACCCGATACTACCGAGCTCCAGAGATCATGCTCACGTGGCAAAAGTACGATGTTGAGGTAGATATTTGGTCTGTTGGATGTATTTTTGCCGAGATGCTGGAAGGAAAGCCACTGTTTCCCGGTAAGGACCACGTGCACCAGTTTTCCATCATTACAGAACTGCTGGGATCCCCTCCAGACGAGGTTATTAACACCATCGGCAGTGAAAATACACTGCGATTTGTCCAGTCGCTTCCCAGGCGAGAACGAATACCACTGTCGCAGAAGTTTCCAAATGCAGAGCCACTTGCAGTGGATCTGATGGAGAGGATGTTGGTATTTGATCCAAAGAAACGAATCACAGCCGCTGAGGCCCTAGCGCACCCGTACTTGGCCCAGTACCACGAGCCAAGCGACGAGCCAATTTCTGAGGAAAAGTTTGATTGGTCGTTTAATGACGCTGACCTGCCAGTAGATACCTGGAAGGTCATGATGTACTCGGAGATTCTCGACTTTCATCACGTGGATTCCTCTGTGGAAAGCCACCACTTGAACCAAGAGGTTTTGCCTGCTCAGGCCTAGATAACCGCATCACGAACGCAGGTTCACCAACGGCTAACAAATGCGGTCGCCGCTAGACTTACTAACTAAATAGAGTTAGAGTAATTGAACGTTCTTTAGTGATCACCTGCCTGAAACGGCGATATGCATGCTTGCGTCACCACGCGTCAACGGCGAACGTGCCCCATACGCAATGAGACCTGAATGAGGCTCCCGCGCTACACATGCCAGTCTTTGTTGTGCTGCATACAGCCTCACCGTTGAGCCTCAAAATGGCAAAGTATAAAACTGAGTCGTCGGCCTTTGAGCCGGTAATTAATCATGTCCAGGCCCAGCTCAGACGAATCGAGCCTCACGCCTCGAAAATCGGTTTCATCGACATTGCGATTACGGCTGAAACCTTGGAGATCGACAAGGCCAAGAGCGACCCCGGGCTACGGGAATTTGGGGGCCTGGAGTGAGAAAACTGAGTTTTGCCCAGACAAGGAAGAATCCTGTGGGATTCTCATTGGCGACGGCGCGATCAGCTCAGGCGAAATATCGCGTGAGAGTCCATTCAGTGACATTCACGAGTACAGTCCAACCATCAACAAACCCAGACAAGCCACCAGGTCACGGCCGCCACCGTTAGAACTCAGAGCCTTCCCCAAGCCATCTTCAAACGGGTATTCGCGATTCATTGAAGACTTGGAAATGTGCGTCAAGTGCCACAAGGAGCCAGCGCAGGGAAGCAGAATGTGCGTTTTTTGCCATATGGGGATGTGATTATTAGAATCAAGGCCTGTCAAATGCGGGGTACGTCACTTTTCTGACGCGCGCCGGCCTGCATGTACTTCCCCAGCAAGATGACAGCTTTTCGTGATGTGAAACAACATGATTCAATGATTTAGCCTATAATTTATAAATTTGGTCTCAAGCTTACCACTTGGCGGCGGCCGCGAGGTGGGACTTGACAGAGTCAATCACAGTCTGCTCCAAGCTGTAGTAGTCATAACCCAGCAGCTCTTTGCTCTTGGTAGAGTCATTGAAAGGTCCCTTAGCTCGGATCTGAGCCCACTCTTCGTCACCCAATGGAGTACCGTTGTCCTTGCCGTTTCGCAGCTCAGGGAAGTTCTTGACGACAATGTCAACGATTTGCTGTGGGTGGAAGTAGCCGTTCTCAACAAACACTCGCTTGCCGGCGTACTTTGGCTCTAGGGCCTTGACGTGGGCAACAGCAACGTCCCGAACGTCAATCCATGGATTGGATTCAGTCTTATCTCGCGGCTGGGCATCGCTGTTGACAATCTGGAGGACAAAGTTACTGGACAAGTTGACAGCGTCCTTTGATTTGACCTGCTGGATCATTGGGCCAAACACGTATGGTGGCTGGATTGCCACTCCCTTAATGGTTGGGTTGGCCTTGATGAAATCCCAGAAGGTTCGCTCAGCGACAGTTTTGGAACCATGATAAGCAAATTGTGGGTTCTCAGCAGTGGTCTCGAAAGTCAGCGGGTTCCAGCTCTCCTCGTTAAAGGTGACTCCCTCTCGTGCAATCAGCGGGTTCCACATAGCGACTATGGAAGAAGTGTAGACAAAAGTCTCAACACCGCCGAATTTCTTCACGGCATTAGTGACAGATTCGACACCCTTGACAGCTGGGATCAGAATGTCCTCAACTGGGTTCTTGGAGGAAAAAATAACTGGAGATGCCGTGTGGATGACCTGAGTGATGTTGTGCTTTTCAAAAACATGGTCGAAAGCATCAGCTGCCTGCATGTCAGGAACAAGCTCGATGACTAGACTCTTGGAAGGGTACTGGGCGGTGATGAAGTCAGCCTTGTCCTGGGTTCGAACAGTTGCGACAATGTTTCGGCCCTGTTCAACGAGAAGCTTCAGAATATGGGTAGCAATGAAGCCGTTGGCGCCAGTGAGAAGAACTTGAGAAGACATGATGAGATTCGATGAGATAGTAGTAGGGAATCATCGAGGAACCTCCATATTTATAACATTCTCTACATTATAGATTGTTTAGCCCGCCCAGAGTTATTAGTAAACATGTCGGCATATCGGTGATGCCGGTCTTTGCGCGCTTAGTAATGAGGCGGATAAAGTAATTCCGTGATCTTCTTTGCGCTGACAAATTCGAAACGGGATTGGCGTCAAAACAAATGTGGGCGGCCATAACGGCAATAATGGGCCCAAACGGGTATAAGGTCATCTAAAAGGGTAATGATATCCATGTTCGGAATAACCATCATCGATTTCGTAAGCCTGTACGCCAAGGTGTAAAGTTTTCCCGTGATGGCTAGCTGAAATTTCAACATCCTAACCCTAACCCTGACAATGATAAGTTGTGACAAGAAAAGTCATTTTGCCAGCATGAGGTGGATATTTCAACAGCAAAAAGAATCGTAATAAGTTCGCACCCGGGATCGAACCGGGGACCTCGAGATTTGCAATCTCACGCGCTACCATTGCGCCATACGAACTGGTCGACGTGGGGAATAAAGATTTGTATTTGAGGAAGGAATTGGGCTGAGGAAATCGCGATTTTTTGTATTTCTCAGCTCGCAATCGACTCCAATGCACCTCTGAAGCTCAATCACGAGCTTGTAAAGGTATCTGACGTGTCCAGGCCGAGTTACGACAGACTTTGGCCAATCGATCACCTAGCGCGCGCGATTCATATCGAAGCCAGAACAAATTTGACGATAAACAGGCAAAAAGATGGAGCCCTACGGGGGGCTTGAACCCCCAACCTTGTGATGACTTGTATTCTCGAGAACAAGACTTATAAGAGTCACACGCTCTACCGATTGAGCTAGCAAGGCGATGTGTGGGGGTTGAAGTGGGGGTATTAATCACCGCAATTTCTTCAGAAAGCTTTTAAGCTATCTAATTTCCCTCTTCCCGGCCTTCTATGCACTGACATTCAAACATCTTGTTTACCCGGCTTAATGAGGTTTTTTTCCAAAAATTGATTTCCTCGATCGGCCACCAAATGATATATGGTTAATACTTTATCTAAAAATGTAATCCAGATCAACAAAAAAATTGAATGAGATATATATACGAAAAAAATTAGAAAGAGGCAGACAGCCCGGCCGCAATTAAGCCCACTCAAGCCCGGTAGGTCAGCCGTGCCACCTGCTACGAATTCTGCCTGTGGCTAGGTCGCTTCGCAACAGCCATACACCGATCGACTAGCCAAGGACTCTCGGATCCTGATCAACGAGCACGAGTACATTGCACTGACACAGGAACGCCAGACGTACAGTATGCTCCTGGGTCCATATGTTTACGTTAATATCTCACCAAGTAGGCCAAACTACACACAGACAGCTTCGCACTATCGATCGATTATTAATTATCTATTTCTACATATAAACATCTTTGTCCATGTCCGGTTACTCCTCCACGAAACCGCCCTGTTTGCAGAGAGCGTAAAACTTGGAGTCCTTGTCCTTTAGAAGTGTCTGTGGAGCGTCAAACTCTGCCACAGATCCCTGGTCAAGCACAATGATTCGATCGCTGTCCATGACAGTGTTCAGTCTGTGTGCGATTGTGAGGATAGTTCGGTCTTTGAATTCAGTTCGAATGGTCTCCTGAAGAATGTGGTCTGTTTCAACATCAACGGCAGCAGTAGCTTCATCCAAAACGAGAATCTTAGATGGAGTCAGCAGAGCTCGAGCCAGACACATCAGCTGTCTCTGACCGACAGACAAGTTCGAACCGCCTTCAGTCACCTTTCCGTCGAGTCCACCGGTCATACTGGCCACATGATCCTTCAGTCGAGAGAGCTCAAGAACTCGCCACAGCTCAGTGTCGTCGTGGACACCCTGGGGGTCAAGGTTGTCACGGATGGTACCCTCGAAAGCCTGCGAGTCCTGCGGAATGATAGACAACTTGTGTCGCAAATCTTGCAGACCGATGGCACTCGTGTCGACTCCATCAATACTGATATTGCCCTCTACGGACTCGATTATTCTGAAGAGGGCAAGAGTCAAACTCGATTTTCCGGCACCGGTTCGACCGACGATACCTATCTTCTCCTGGGGGTGAACTTCGAGGTTGATGTTCTTGAGCACAAGAGGCAGACCCTCTCGGTACTTGGTGGAGTAGTCGTTGAACTGCACTTTACCCTGGGTTGGCCAAGCAGCAGGTGGTCGGTTGTTTTCGATGATGGCTGGAGCTTCCGATGGAATTTCGCAGTACTCCAGGATTCGCTCGACAGAGACAATGTTGGTCTCGACCTCGACGGTCATTCGCACGATCCAGTTCAAGCTCTGGGTAATCTGCAGAGCGTAAGACAGAGCGAGACCCACAGTACCAGCAGAAAGTGGCTTGACAGGCAGAGAAAGGACAGCCAGACCAGCAGATGCCAGGATAATGATAGAACCAATAAACTCGAGTCGAACAGCGAGCCATCGATTGGCGCTGACACTGGGGAAGTAGGCCTTCAGGTTGAGATCCACCTTGGCCTCGTTCATGAAGTTGAATCGAGTCTGCTGATCGTAAGCTCGCACAGTAGAAATACCGCCCAAAGTCTCCTGGAAGTGAGCGTAGATTGGACTTCGAGACACACTGTCCAGTCGCTTGAGCTCACGCGAGGTCTTGAGGTAGTATCGCTGGTAGTAGAGGTACAGGTAGCCCAATGGCAGAACCAGGACCAGGAATTCCGGAGTGGAGAAAGAGATAACAAACAGCGTGAACATGACCTTGACGGAGTTGCTGAAGAAAGCTGAGAACGTTCGGGCCAGGACCTGGTCGACTCGGTAAATGTCATTGGAAAATCGGTTGAGAATTCGGCCAATAGGGGTCGTCTCAAAGAAGGACATTGGGGCAGCCATAACACTTCGCAGCATCCGCTCGTGGAACAACTTGGCACTGCTGATGGCACAGTAAATCATGAGAACAATCATCTGAAGAACAACGATAGCGGACATCAGGACACCAATAAAACTGTAAACACCAAGGTATTTGCCAACATTAGGGTTTCCACCTTCCTGAGAGTTGACTTCGGACCAATGCTTAAGCCAGACGTTGCCTGCAACGCTAAGACCCTGAGAGGTAATCATCATACCGAGATACAGCAAGACACCCCACAGATTAGAGGCCTTGGCGTACTCCGTATACACTTTCCATGAAACTTTACCCTTCTCAGAGTGCTCCTTGTTCTTTTCATTCCGATCCTCGGCTCTTGGCTTGGTGAAGCTGGCCACAGAGGCCCGTCGCAACCACGAGCTGTCTCGTCGCTTCTTCTTGGAGGAGACCTCGGAGGTGAGAGTCTTCACAGCGTCATCAGAACTGGAATCTTCAGAAACCTCAAGGGCACTCTCGTCAGCAAGAGTATCAGACTCGCTGTCAACCTGGTGAGCCTTCTTTCCAAACTCGGTAATCAACTGGTAAATAGCACCCTTGGACTCCATAACCTCTTCAAAGGTACCCTGCTCGACAATTCTACCATTGGTTGACAGCATGGAAATGTTGTCAGCGCTGGACAGAACAGTGATGGAGTTGGTAGCCAGAACGATACACTTGGAAGCCAGCAGACCTTCATTGCCTAGAACGTTGTCAATAATGTGCTTTCCAACGTGCTCATCAACGGCAGAGAGAGGATCATCAAGTAGGTAAACATCAGCCCGAGCATAGACAGCTCGAGCTAAAGATAGTCGCGCTTTCTGGCCACCGGAAAGAGAGATACCCTTCTCACCAACAACAGTCTCATCGCCTTCTGGGAGGATAGCGAAATCATCCTTAAGAGCACAGGCTCGGATAGTTTCCTGGTAGAAGTCAGCGTCGTACTTGCAGCCAAACAAAATATTGTCCTTAACAGAAGCGTTCATGATCCATGGAACCTGGGAGGCATAAGCAACTTTTCCACGCACAACGACAGTACCCTCGCTCTTGTACAAGTCACCGAGGATACTTTGGAGCAGAGAAGATTTTCCGGAACCGACTCGACCGACAACACAAGAGAGTTCACCCTTCTTAGCAGTAAAGTTGATGTCACCAAGGGCAATCTTATATTCTGGCTTTCGCTCCCACAAGAAGGTACCACTAGAGATTTCGACGGCGAGGTCACCAATATTGTTAGCCCGTGGGAGTCGCTCAACAGCGTCTGACTGGACCTCTTCACCAGTGAAGAAGGTTTGCAGTCGCTGGATGGCCACGAAGGCCTCAATCATGGACGAGATAACGTTAGGGACGACGTTCAATGGGAAACTCAGCAAGTTGAATAGAGTCAGAGCTGGAAACACAATGTCGGTGGTGAGAGGCTCTTCGTTGGTGTAAACAAACAGGGCGAAAGTAGAGCAGCAAATCATGAATGGAGCGCACTGCCACAGGAACATGGTGACGGATGAGAAGAGACCAATGTCTCGCAAGGTCTTCAGTTCCAGATCGTTTCGCACATGGTTGAGTTTGTCAATGAAAGGAATCTCCCATCCGTAGAGCTTGAGGGACTTGACGTTGGTAAGAATTTCGTTAGTGAGTTTGGTTCGAGCGTCCTTGTTGGCCATCTGTCGCATTTGCAACTTCTTTTGAACCTTGGCAAGTCGGGTGTTGATAGGGATCATGATGACCATAACGGCGACACCAGCCCACATAGAGTTGCCCAGAATGTTGTACAGCGAAATCAGACACAGGATGATCTGGAATGGACCAGACCAGGCGATCTGGATGTACTGAGTCAGATCCTGTAGTCGTTGGGTGTCAACAGACATCAAGTTGGCAATATCACCAGTCGTTCGAGTGGCTCGGTCTTCGTTGGACAGAACAAGAGCCTTTCGGTAGATGGAAGCAGTCAGGGCAGCCTTGATTCGCATACCAGTGTCGAAAGCTCGCTGGAAGTATTGGTGAAGAGCTGCAGTCTGCAAGATTGAACACAAAAACATACCAAGAGCAATGTAGATACCCTCGGAAAGCGGCTCATTGTCCTTAGCGTTGTAGTTGGCGACAAAACGGATCAAAAGTCTGAGCAGCTGTGGCTGGGTGAAGGACAGGATATCTTGAATGGCCTTAAAAATACCGCCAGTGACGAAGGAGACACCGAAAGCCTGGAACAGGGCGATGAGAATTGAAGGGTTAGCTTTAGACTCGATCTGTCGATTCCAGTACTTCTCAAAGTTTTCAGTGACGTCACCAGTAGAGTCGCCAGAAGCGAGTGGCGGCAGGTCATCCTCAGTCAAGTAAGTCTCGTAACCGCGCTTCATAAGCGAGCTCATCCACGAAAAAGTGAGCCGCGAGAAGATATCGGCGCTATCGAGTGGGTTCTTCTCGAATGGGCTGTCATCCAAAGAGATGGCCTGTCGTCGTGGGAGAAGCCACTCCAGCAGTAAGATGGTGGTACCATTGACCAGGCTCAGAATATAAGTCCAGCTTTGAGTTGGAGTCTGCAGCTGCGAGAGCTTGAAGACTATGACAATTGGCGACAAAAGCCAGTAGAAGAGCAGAACGCCATTGGGGATGTATGACTTTGAGTGCTCAATGTAGTGCAGCCAGAAACCAAAAACCAGAGAGATCGAGCCAATGAATGGACTGTAGAATGCAATGTCAGAAAACCATTCGTCAGATGCAAAAGCAGCGTCGATGGTGATAATGGTCGACAGCACAAACTGGATGGCCACAAGAAGCTATGTTAGTACAGGCAGCCCAGTCAAGTTGCTACTCACCAGCTTTCCAAATAACCTCAAATCACCTCTCCTGCCAATTCCCTTCTCCTTAGCCAGAACCAAAATCTGATAAGTTCCCAGCACCAGCAAGAGCAGTGAAGGAAACAGTGAAACTCCGTCTATTAAGCAAGGCGTGAAGCTTGTGTTGTACAAAGGGCCCCATCCTTTTGGATCCCGGCAAAGACATCCAAGATTAAATTCCTCGGCGCTAAACTGAGCGCTAAGGCCGTCTGATTTGTCGGCGATTGATCCAGTCAAATACGCCTGACTGCGAAAGAGCTGAAATTCAGCTAGTTCGCTGAATCCGTGCCAGAAGCTCATGAACGGAACTGCTTCAAACCTGATTCAATGTTCCGTTTACTATCCGCGTAGATCCCGTCCACTAGACTTTATCTTCTGGTGATCCAGCTGTTAGTGTGAGAGTGAAATATTTCTCGCCGTACAACAAAGTGATTACTAAACACGCGTCGGTGTCCGGGTTGCCACTGTGCCACCACCTAATCAGGATGCAAGGTTATCTGAGGGGTGGGAGCGCGCCTGCGAAGCTTTGATACTCCCAAGACTCGATTTGGGTTCTCACCGGGACGGAAACGGACCGAATAGAGGAGATTAGTTAGTGGAGGTGTGATTTGCAGAGACAACGCTATAACTAGCAGGATAGCAAGATCAATCAGCCTCACCGAACGCGGCCCACGCCAATTCACCCGGTCATTGCGTATATGCAAGAGAAATTGCGAACTCAGACATGTTTGCACGGGATGGAGTGAAACGACTAGAGGATTTACAATGTAACCTTATTCTATGACTATGCTCTATGCCGCCTAAAAGACGCTGTTCAGGAAAGGCTCGAATGGTGTCCACTTAAACAGAGACTCGCCTGGGTTGACAAGCTCATTATCAACCTTGTCAAAGTAGTATCCGTTGACGTCTGTGTTGGCCGTGGCCTGGAGAACGGTCAGAAACTCTTGGATGCCGAATTTTCCACTGGCAGCCCTGTCAGCAGCATCGATAAGATCCTGTGCGGTCGCCGGACCGGCAACAGTCAGAGGTTTCTTGTATGCCTTGGCCACAGCATCGGGAGTTGTGACGTCACTCTGAATCTTGACCTGGTCTGGAATTTCAGAGGGGCTCTTGTGGGCTAGGGAACCCACGACAAGCCCAATGTCCTTGAGGAAGGTAACGGTCACCTTCTTGTCGCCATTGAATCCAAACCGGGTGTTGGCCTCGAGGTCGATTCCGAAAACAAATGGGTTGGGGGCCCAGTCTGCAAACGAACCGACTCGAACCAGCACAGTCTTGAGACCCTTGGCTCGAGCGTGTTTCACGACGTTAGCCTTGATAGCAAACAACTGTTCATATCGATAGTTGTTTTCATCGTAGGCGATTCCGAATTCTGAAGGGAAATACACCTTGACGCCCGCCTTGGCCGCACTGTCCACGAGAGGTGTGGAATCAACGAAAGCGCTGGTCAAGTCAATCAACACATCAACACCTGCCAAAGCATTGTCCAGCGCTGGATCCGTAAAAGAAGGAACAGTGTAGTATTTGACCTCGGCGGTGTCCTGCTGGTTGGCCTCTCGAGTCAGCGCTCGAATGGGCAGCTGGTAGTGCTGCTTGAAGTGTTTCAAGCCCTCGATAATTGGCTTGCCGAGCTGGCCGTTCAATCCGATAACTGCGACAGTGGACATGTTTAGATGCTTGTTCTGGCTACTGTCGGGCTCTCTATATACTCCGAGTTTGCTGTCATATACTGAAATCGCGGCTTCCTCGGGTGCCGCTCATACGTGTTTGAAACTTCAGAAACTCATGTACGTGGTACCGCTTTGCATATCCTAGAAATCAACACATCTTAATATGGTACAAGTCGTCTAGATATCACGTGGCTTTCAAGTCTTGTTCAACAGACTACAGATCCAATGTTTGCGCTCCACGTTAATTCTGACTAGCCTTAACGAGAACCAGGTTCTTTATGATTCTACGTTTACGGCATGGGTCACCCACCGACCCACTCGCCGTAGAACTTTCGGATCGGTGTCTGCAAACGCCGTTCCGTTGTAGCCGTGCCTGTCCATCGATCCGAGGACATTTGTAAGATGCAAATTCTGGGCCCATCACTTTGTCATGGTCATTGTGGGTCGTGGCAGTGCATAGTTCCGTCTGTTCCGGTTATCCGTCCAAATCACGGAGTATACAGCCACTTCTCTCTGTCTCGGCAATTGACGGGCGGTAGTCGAGCAAACTGTGTATGAGAGGAAACATCTGGTTAGACTCCAAAAATATGTCAAACTAGCGCCATGGATACACGATTACGTTACGACAGGACCCAAATGCGTGACCTGGAGCGCGCCCTTAGTAATGGTGTCTTTAGTAATTTTGGACCACGTGATCAATGCTCTAGACCACGCCTGACTAAGCGCCCAACAGTTCGGTGACTAAGCTGAGAAGTACATAAAGGACATTGCTCCCCTCATCACACAACACACAAGAACAACACAATGGCTATCAGTGAGTAGAAACACAACGAAGAGTGAATTGGTTTAGCAAGGGCAGTTCAATTGCACTCAATTGGCAATTGCGTAAGCGCTAGCGAAGTTACAGCTTCAAGTGCCCTGGCCTCAATCGCCAGTGCTCAACAGCCAGGGCAGTAACCCAAAGAATAAGTTCGTCACTCAGCCACTCAGTCGCTGCGCTCCCTCGCAAGCTACCTCTCGCAGGGTCATGCTAACAAGACGAAATCCCCTCCGGCACCAAGTTCCACCACGTCCCATACACCCCAGAGATCGACGGTGTTCTGGCCTGCGGTATTCCAACCGTCTGGGATGGCGACAAGCACTTCCCAACCAAGAAGATTGTCGTTGTCGCTGTTCCAGGTGCCTTCACCCCAACCTGCACTGCCAACCACATTCCACCATTCTTTGAGAAGATTGACGAGCTCAAGGCCAAGGGTGTCGATGAGGTTGTTGTCATTTCTGCCAACGACCCATTCGTTCTGTCTGCTTGGGGCCGAGCCCTGGGTGCTAAGGGCGAGATTGTCTTTGCCTCTGATGCCAACGCTGCCTTCTCCGAGAAGCTGGGCCAGACTCTGGACCTGACCGCCAAGGGTTTCGGTATCCGAACTGCCCGATACGCTCTGATTGCCGACAAAGGAAAGATCACTTACCTGGGTGTTGACCCAGAGGGCGTCGACAAGTCTGGCGTTGACGCCGTTTTGGCTAAGCTTTAAGCTCTCAGCCTTAGTTTGAGCAGATGCCCAGTTCAAATCTGAGGCCTATATAAGTATTTAAGGAACTCTTTCACACGCATGTTTAGTACGCTATGTTTCTCTCTGTATATTTTGGCGGATAACTTGACATGGGTTAGGGCCCGGAGTTGGTTGTTCCGACATCCGTGCATGCCCTAGACTTACATGCGGCCTAACCGATGCACCCATTTATTCATTACTCATGCTATTTCATTAATCATACGCCTAATTAACCGACTCCTTCTCCACTGCGTCCGAGTACTCCTTGAGCGCTCGGCCAAACATTTCGGCAGATGGCGAGCAGGACTTGTGAGTCCTGTCCTGCACAATCATGCAATGCTTCAACAAAAACGTGGGGTAGCCATCCGCTCTGTTTCGTCCAACTAGAACAAACAGATCAGGAAACGACTCGATTCCGGTGAGCTCCGACAGAATGAGAGAGTGTAAGTTTGGCTCCTTGATCATATCAGGCAGCAGCTCCTTCCGCTGGACACCAGAAGCGATTCCTCGGACGATCTCCATGATGATTTCAGTAGAATGCGTCTCGCTAATGAGACTGACCTCAAAAACGTCGCCGTCGCCGGGGAATGATCTCATGATGTTTTCGCGAGGCAGATGAACAACAATCTCGGGGCCGGAACCAACTGTGAGAGAGAGCTTAGTTCGAGCAATTGACACCAGTTGATCGATCGACTCGACACCAATCGTGCCCTGCTTCTCGTAGATCGATAGGGCCTTGACGCCCTTGGCGATAGCCCAGCAAACCAGGTCGCTGGCTTCATCAACCAGTCGTTGCCGCTCAGTCAAATGCGCATACTCAGACTCCAGCTGATCTTGCTTTACCTGACCCCGGAACTCGTCCATTTCCTTCTGAGTAGGTTGAACAAAAGTGCCATCGGCCATGTAATACGATCGCGGCGGTGGCGGTGGTGGCGGTGCAACTCTCTGGTTGTACTGAAGAACAACGGCGACGTGGTGAGGGACATTCTTGATGCTGTACTTTTCGAGCTGGGCCTTGACACTGGGTGGACTCCAAAGCGTGTTCCACGCCGAATTGGCAACGTGTTCGAAATCATTCAGATTGGCAGCGCCTATCCGGGCCAAAATCATTTGCTTGAACAGCACAGGCATGCACTTGTAGTAGGCTATGACGCCCAAAACGAGGGTCAAGAGCGACCGCCGTAAATGAAACTTCAACAGACCCCACGTGCTAAGATTGTACATCTCTGTAGGCGAGACATTGGAACCGGCAACGAAGATGTCATCGACGCTGAACCCTTTGATGGAAATCCCCGAGGCGCCAAAGGCTTTGGCGCTAAGAACCGTCGTATCCTCATAAACGTTATTCTCTCTCTTAACGGACTTTAGAAAGGAATCAGCCAACTCGTCGATTTTTGGTCCATTGGTATCCTTCTCTTTCACGTGATCCATCTCACTAGTATCAACTTCCATTGCGTGTGATGAAGAGAGGATGGGGGAGATCGAGCTTATTTATACGCGCAGCCTACAACAGACCCATGTCGCGCCCATTCTTTCTTGTGACCTGTCGCAGAAAGGGGCAGAATACGCAAATGGAATTGGTGAGTTACTGTTCATACTTGCAAGAGCAGCGAGCGACATCATGCATGTTTAACGAGGTCTGACGCTTCTACAACCTGAAAGCCGCCCATCATGCGGCTCCTTTTCTGAACTGCATCATGCATAAAACATCATGCATGCATTCTAAAAGTTACCTCACGAACTGCACTGAATCCCAGTTAATCGGTGAAAACTGAACTCGATACTACTAAAGCTGCGCCGTACCGATATGAAACTGCGTGGAAGTAATTGTGTTCATATTATAAGTCTAATTAGTGGGATTCTGGTAGAAGAAAGTTAATTAGTAGAGTCATGCAGCCTCTAGATTGGCAGATACTTGGACGGCTGGTTGTTGAAGATAGCGGTCAGGATAGTCCAGATGCCGAGGTAGTTGAGAATGTCTTTGACAAAGCCAGTGATCAAGTTGAACAAGCCGCTGATGCTCAAAAAGTTGGAGACTTTCGTCTTGTCGAGGAATCCCTGGTAAGCCTGCTTGCCCTCTAGTCGATCAATCAGCCACCCCTCTGCGTCACCTGCACCAGCGACAGCTTCCAGACCGTGGTTTGCAGTTTGGTCAGTGTGAAACTCGAGCGAAGAAGTGCCCTGGCTAACCCAAGTCTTTGCTGCAGTGTAAGACTGGTCGTATGAGGCAATCTCGTCCTGCTTACCCTGGTAAATGTAGATGGGGATAGTGGGATGCAAGTTGTTGTAGCCGATGGTGTGGTTCTGTAGCACGTCCTGAATCTCTGGGAGATTCATGAAATCCTTGCCGTTGTCAAAGAAATCGAATAGGTTCTGAAAGAGGTTTTTGGTAATGGCTGGGAAGACGCAGGAGGAGGTGACTGAATTGAGCAAGTCCTTCTTCTCAGGCTTAACGTGCTTGTCCAGGAGATTCTGGAGCTCTGGGTAGGCGCTGGCGATGCCCTTGACAGCCATGATTCCGAAAGCACCGTAGATTCCCTTGTTAATTGTGGTCAGAACTGAGGACAGATTGGCAATGAAACCGCCAAAGGCAGCACCGACCAGGTTCAGCTCTGGAGCGTAGGTAGGGTGCAAGGCGGCAGTCCAAGCTGAGGCCTGAGAACCGCCAGAGTATCCCCACAGAGCGACTCTAGCGTTCGGGTCAACGCTTGTGAAGTTCTGAGAATGCTGAGTGACGGCACGGATGGAATCCAGGGTGGTGTGACCTTCGACGTACGCAGCCGTGTACGCACTGGTGAGACCCTCGTGATCGGGGACGTTGACAACGTAACCGTCATTAAGGAATTTGTCAATAAGCATAATTTCAAACTTGGCCACAATAGTGTCGTCGTTTGAGGCTCGCTGAATAGAGTAAGATGGGGCACATCTCTGGGTGTCTGAATCCTCGGCAATCTGATACGACAGGAGCTTGTCGTATTTCACGTTGTTGCCGCTAGGAATGAGCAGAGTAGTAACGGCTGCAGTGGCTCGGCCAAGGCCGTCAGTTGTTCTGAACATGATTTGGATTGTCTCAGCGACAGCCCGATCTGTGAAGTAAAAGAAGGCAGCGGGCTCTGGAGCATCTCGGTGCCTGATGATCTCGCCCGGCGACAGCTTGGCAAGCTCATCGTCAGATGGAGGGGTGTAGAAGGAGTCTTCATCTGGGTATGGCGGAGCGGCTCTCGCTTCAAGCTCTGCGATCCAATTGTTGGAGTAGATAGAGCCAGCCAAGGTCAGGCCAAGGAAGGGAACTAGGCGATGAAGTCTCATTGTTTGCTATACATTCTAGAAATTGTTGTCATTATATATTCTTCAGAAACTAAGAATGGGGACGCCCTGTTTTAGTTGTCGTTTCTTTTAGGGCCTGCAGAGTGCGGGGAAGTGGGGGACACATGATGTAGTATTCAGCGGTGCGTGGGCTCAAAATAGAGTCTTATTGATCGTCGTTGCGATTGGCAGATGAGATGAGGCCGGTTCACTCTTGGTACCAGAGGGCGACTTAACAGATCGACGGGCACATGCATGCACTTAATTCTGGATTTCCTCGTGGAAGCGAGGCCGTGCAAAGACTGGAGGAGCAGAGAGTTCCGCATACGAACGAATTTCCTCGTGAAAGCGAGCTAGTACCTGAAAAAGCAAAGCGGTACGAACGTGTTACTCGTCCTGCAGTATCCACGTCTCACGAGGGCACTATCAGGCGTCGGGTATATGACATGTCACGATGGTGGACTGTCAAAAAACCTTAATTCTGTTTCCACGCGCGCCGTTGGGTCCAAGTGAGACTATTTTGCATAACCATTGGCGAGAGCACCGCATGAGCGTCAAGGCGTCCGGCACCCTCTCTGCATTCTCTCGTATACCACGTACCCTTTAGGAAATATATACCGCGCACTTGGCACGCCATGTACTGGTATGCCAAGCGTATCAAGGCGATAGGCGGAGCACATGCAATAATTAGCCATTCGTTTATTCAGCCTTGCCTTCGCTTACGCGCCGTCGTAATAATATGACATCATAGACCGCGTATAAGCCGTGCATGTGGAGCTTTAGCGATGAAAATTCCTGATGGTATTATACTCACTCAGCTCGTTCCATATTATGACGCCTAAGTTAGCTCAGTTGCGGCCGGAAAGCCGTACGTCTGTTTAGCTCCGGCCGGAAAACACGTGCACGGGTTGTCTGCGGCGAGACTCGCACCTTGGTAGTGGCATGTGATGAAGTCAACTTTTGGTCTCACGTATCCGGCGAGCTAGAGCACCGTTCAAACAAGCGAGAAAATTACATTCCGTCGACGTCATGTGCTCGTCGATTGATCTTATCTGTGCGTCTGGTCATAGCAGCCAGAGTGCGCAATAGTATTACTTGGGCTTCATAGACGGCTGATTCCCGGCTATACGATATGACCCCGCACATCGCCCTCCAGCAAATCGCGTCGCAAGGATACCTTCGCTCTTGGCAAGGCGGGTGTCTCAGAAAGCGGGACGCCGCACAAATATACGGCGCTCGTCTATTTTAAACTTTGCAACACTGGATAGCTCAGCTAACCCAAGTTAGGTAGACTTCAGCCTGAAGGGTTTTGGACAGTTATCTCGTGGATTCTGGAATTCAGGAGCTCACGCGCGCACGCGATCGAGTCAAGCGATATACATGCATGTAATATATATTTCAAGTTCCAAATCTATATATAAGAACACATCCAAACTTTCACAACCCTGAAACTTCTAAATTCACATCTGGGGGCGTCTGACTCAAGAAGATGCGGAGCAATCCATGAAAAGAGGCAGCGCTAAATCTATGGAGAAGGGCGGTTACCCTTTCTTGCATGACTCTTGTCTTATTAATCGAAAGCATATATAATGTCAGACTTGACCAAGCAGAGCTACAAGTATCTAGCCGCATATGCATTCTCACCTTATTGATGCCAACCTTGCACGATATGACGTGAACCCTATTTCCGTGCGCGCTGACAGATCGAATCAAAAGCGGTACCAACAAGCATGATAATAGTTCGAGATAACGGAGCTAGCCAAATATGACAATCACTACAGGTTGCACATGTACGATCCTGCGCTGTGTCGTCCAGACTGTTGCAGACAGTCTCAATCAGGCTGATACGATGCATCTACTTCTACCGTGCTTAGATCTGGCGTCACCTTAATGTTCCTCCATCTAGCGAGTTCACTCTGCTATATTTAGCCGACACTCTCACTGAAATCCGAGATATCGCCAACGGCATCTGGGCGCGATCTGTCAGAAAGCATACTACAAGCATTGAGCAAGAGCAACGGGCGAAAGTGTGGGCTTAGTGGAATTCTTCAAATTCAACTTACTCGAGACTCCCACTCTAGCATTTTTTTGGTTACCTACTTTTAACCTTGTTTCCAGCCATCAAGCCATTGGGACATCAACTGATTCATAAACAATTGTTTTCGGCAGAAGTGGGTGACCACCAACACTTACCCCCTTCACAGGCAATGTGAATCATCTATTTTTTTTGAAGTATTATCGTATTCGAACCAAGTACTAAGGATTAAAAAAATTTTTCGCCGTTTGCCTTGAGTGGAGTCAAGATCGATTCATGGCTAGCTTGCATCATTGGTGGCACAATCAAATAGGCTCAACATTGGTAGCAGCACCACCGGCCTTTGATACCAACTGAATTTCTGTGATGGTGGCGTGCGTTTCGTACTACTTGGTATGCTAGCAATGCGACCAAGCTAAGTTACTGTGCGTGGGTGCATGCGGTCCGATGCGCCACCTGCGTTGCATACGGTACTAACATTAAGTTGATGGCATGTGAGTTGTAATAATAGGAGCCTTCCTGGGCTCTTTTGTAAGCCTCTATGTCTTGCCGGCGATTCTAGCCAACAAGAGCCGCATATAATGCGGCGCTGCGCCGCACTCGAAAATGTGGGTCGGGTACGCGCAGACACCCAACCCAGACATAGTAAGCGATGTGGCGCAGTGGAAGCGCGCAGGGCTCATAACCCTGATGTCCTTGGATCGAAACCAAGCATCGCTATTATTTTTCGTTGCATGAACAGTTGTGAAAAGCATTTACTTTTTCTAGCCGTTTGTCACGGTCTCTTGAAAGCGGACAGTCAGCTTCTAAGGAATAGAATACTTGGAGACTCTCTGCTTGCTTCAAGTCACACCTCTTCTGAGGCGCCGCATCGGTGTGGAAGATCACTAGCGGGCAAATACTTTCACATAGAGACAGGTGAGATTCCTTTATTTAGAAGCTCAAGTTAGAAAGTAGAAGTTAGGTGATCAAGCACTCAAGAAGCGAAAGCTTTTCCTACTGCAGCGTACAGTGCCTCTCTTTACAGCTATGGCTGCAAGTTGAGGGTCAATACTTCACTGTCTGCATACAATCTACTTCTTCAGGCCATCAAATGGCACTTGACCTAGGGCTCTACCTTTTCGCCCAGGAACGGGTAGGTCAACGTTGCAGCCGCACGATGACATGTGTCAGATCTACCCTAACCCTAGCTTTAATTTTAGTGGATCTAGCGGGTCTCATCGGAGGGTCTTTACTTCTAAACTCTCAGTTGATTCGCCCGGGTAAACTGAACGCAAATGGCTGGTCGATGTGGTGTGAGTTGATAATATATGCATCACGTATAGCGCTGCGCGACCGTGCTTATGCCTTTTGAGTTATTTCTCTTATGTGTGATTGACAGCATGAAAAATAGTATTCGGTTTAGTGTAAGCCCTACTCAAGCTATGCACAGCTGGGATGCAACAGTGTTGAGGCACATCAGAAAAATTTCGCGCATGCTATGCACAGAGAAGTCTCATCACGTCAGTCCACTTGGCGTACGCCTGCACGCCTTATTGGATCTCTCGCTGTGATGCAGGAGGGCATAAAGTGGACTAGCATACATTGAAAGATTTTCAAAGCTTGTCGTTCTTGGATTTACAGTGATTGGTACGGGATGTACGCTGATACGCGTAGATCAGGCCCCTCGACTCCTTGCTGCCCGGCGCATTGACTATAAGCAAATTTGATCAAACCGTTGTAAATTTCCACAGCGCTGTAGATACTGTGCAAGTTCCGTGCACCTGGTTTCCCACCGGGCACTTTACTAAAGAGGCTAGTCCTGCCTGCCTCGCTGCCAGCACTGACTCTGTGGAAATTAAGCGCGGGTACCCCTGCTTAAATTTCCATCGCGTTTCCACGTTTCGTCTTTGGGACATCAATAAACTTTACTAGCCAACGACGCAGCCTAGCACCAGGCAGGCTGATTGATACCACACGGAGCATACGGGTCTATTAGAGCTTGATTTAGACAGCGGATACATATTGTTATAGACCTAGGGGCTAGATCGATGTCGGAACTAGCGACTCCTGGGGCAGACCCGGATCTGGATGAGTACGCCAGCGAGGAGGATGAGGAGGCGAAGCAGCTAGCTGTCGAAAAGAACCGAGAGATTCAGGAAAAAGAGAAGAGAGAAAAGTTGAGGAAAATGTCCACAGCCTCGATATCCAGTATCGAAAGCGACAAGGCCAGGGGGACGATCGTCACCCAGTCGTACCACACTGGTCCCAACGATCACCTTGTTTCGCGGCTAGCCAGCAAGTTTGAGAGCCACATTAAGGACGAGAAGAAGTCGCTGACGTCCAAGCCTCTGGAGACCTCGTTCCCCAAGAACAGAGACAAGATCAATCTGTTCAACAACCCAGAGCCAGTCAAGCCATTAGGCAGGTCGCGAGCGCAGTCGCGAGCGGCAGAATTTAGTCCATTCTCCAGTCCCAGTATTCCATCTGTTCCGACGATGCCTACTCTGCCCGACAAGAAGGAGACCAAGCCGCTGAACTTTTCGCCCAAGACTTCGCCAGTGATCAGAGTCGAGTCCCCTGAGAGCTACGAGAAGGCACCTGTGAAGGTGGAGTCGCCTTTGAGCTTGGAGACGAAGCCGCTGAGCTTCAGCAAGGCGGATTCTGAATCTGAGCCGGAGTTTGAGGACGCTGAGCAGTTTGAAGTGCCGCCAGCGAAGGAGGCAGCTCACGAAACAGTCCAAGAATCAGAGGCGTCAGAGACGTCGGATTCGTCGGAGGACGAATTCCCGTCTTATGAGGAACCCGAGCACGAGGTTCAGCACGACCATGAGGACTTGAACCACGCTGCTCACGATGAAATCAAAGATATCAGCGATGAGGATGATTTGTTGGACGGATACGAAAATGACCATTCTGAGGTTCATGACCCTGTTCATCTCGAGACCCAGAAGGCTTCCTACGACGCGCCAGAGGAAATCGACCCCCTCGACAAGGCTTACGAGACTAACTTTGAGCAGCATCACGAGCCCAAGTTCGATCACGAGTCCATCGTCTCCAGCCACGCCGAGTCGCGAACCGAGTCCGAGCTCGCTGAGCAGAGCTTTGACGAAAACAAAAATGTCGAGATTGTCGATGCTCATCACTCTGAGCCTTTGCACATGAAGGACGTTGTGAAGGAGGCTCAGCTCAAACTCGGCTCAAATGAGAGTGTGCATAGTCTGGAGAGTGCAGTCAGCGGAGCTAGTGTGTTGAGCGATGAAGAGAGAAAGACCGCTGGAAACTTCGAAGTCAAGTTTGGTCGGGACCGAAGCCTGTCAGACTCCAGAAGAAGAATGTCGACATCAAGCTCCACAAAGTCCATTCGAGAGCTCGATACGCCCAAGGATTCAAAGCGTCGTATCTTGACCGGGACTCCTAAGCCGTTGAGAACCGGCACCGACCTGTCCGAGGAAGGTTCGCACTCCCGACATTCTAGCATTTCTGCCCATTCCCGACAAAGCAGCATCTTGTCCGTGCACTCTCGCCAGGGAAGTTATGATTCACGAAGACCCGAGCATTTTCGACAAACCAGCATCGACCCTAGCATTAGAAAGACCCCTGAGCGGGTGGAGGAGGAGGAGCCTGAGACCCCAAAGGTGCCTCAAAAGCCAATTGAAGTGGCTCTCAAGCCTATTGAGGTGGAAGAGGAAGTGGAGGAGACAGTGGAGAATATGATTTTCGGCGTCTGTGTGGTTGGATTCCATCACGCCAGGTGAGTACATACGCCAGATCAAGCAGAAGGTGGGGACTAACTTAGGGGACCGGAGGTGGAATACTGGGCTGGCCCGGACATGTCCAACGTTTGGCCATACCTGCCCTTCCAGAGTTTGCCAGACGGCAGTCATTCGCATGAAGAAAACTTTTGCTACTTCACGCTTCTGTACGACGAGAAGACCAAGAGCGCACCAAACCCAACGCCGGAGAGAAACGAAAAGGGTGAGATTGCTGCCTACCCCGACATGACGGGTGTGACGACGCTCTTTGGTATCTCATGCAACCGACAAGTCAAGACTAGTGAGCTCAACAATGTCACTGCCGATATTACGCGTTCGTCCGTGCAAAAGTCTGTGGTGGTTGTCGCCAGAAAACCAATTTTTGGACCAATCAAGGAGAAGCTCGCTGTTGTGACCCAGGCCTACTTTATCCAGGGTGATTTTGAGGACAGGCGAATCATTGATAACTTGTATGAGAACCTGACTCAGATGTTCACCTACAAGCTGGACGAGAGCGAGCTGAACGTTGGTATGCCTCTACGAGAGCTAATTTTCCGTCTGCGATCGAAGGTGCTTGTCATTGTGAAGGCGCTGCTCTTGGAGCGAAAGATTTTGTTTTTCTCGACAAACACTGAACTTTTGTGTGCGTCGCAGTTTTCCCTGGTGTCTCTGATACCCAACCTGATAAATCACCTGGAAGACTGTGGCTCGCCCTTGCTGTGTGCCTACGAGAACAGACTCAAGAAACCAACCACGCTCAAGACGAGCGACCGAAGCTCACTGCTGGCCTTCATGGGCCTGCCGTTACAGCTGTTTGCGCACGGCGGTATCTTTTGCCCATACGTTCCGTTGCAGCAGATTGGCGAGCTGAAGGCAGAGGAGACCAAGTACTTCCTTGCTGGTACGACTAACTCCATCCTGTTAACGTCGAAGAATGAACTAGCCGACGTGCTGGTGAATATGGACACCAACACGATCGAGGTCAAGGACTCCAACCTTAACAGTTTGTTGAAGCTGTCCGCCGCCGATCAGAAGTGGATCGATACTGTTACTCAGGCCGTTGTGACTTCCTGGGACCCTGAGGACCCGTACAGGCCCAAGGGACTGGGATTCGTTGGCAGCGAAGACTACATCCGAGTTCAGTTTGAGGACTACATCATGAGCCTGCTGTCTTGCGTCAAGTACGACGAGTTTTTGTTCCGCCAACAGACCAATGCTGTCATGGCTGCTTTTCCACGAAATATCCAGGGCAACCCGCTCAAATTGTATAATCAGAACTGGACCACTCAGTGGAAGCTATCCAACAACTATCGCATCTTCAAAAAGTTCACGGACGAGGAGCTATTCGATATTGTAGAGCCCAAGCATCTCGGCTCCTCTGCGCCTGTTCTCGACATTCCCAAGCAAGTTAATGGCGGCACTTCCAGTGTCGTCCAGAACTTGGCCGTGAAGGAGAAAATCACTCGAAGCGTCAGTAGCGCATGGGGTTCACTGTGGGCTAAACCGCCCACACCGACTCCCAGTGTCGCTCAAAGCCCCAAGGACGATATGGAGCAGGTCTCGCTAGAGCCAGAGAAGACGTCACCCGTTGACTCGCCGATTTCAGGACCAGTGTCAGGCCACGCGTCCCGAGCCAGTGTCATCAGCAATATCAGTCAGATGAGTATTACTTCCAACAACAGTGACCCCGCCTCCCCCAATCCACAGAAGGAGGGATACTTCGCAGGACTAGCTCGATGGGCTGTCAAGAGGAGAACTGTGCCTGATGTGAAGGAGAGCGAGGAGGTCAAGGAGGAGAAGGAAGGGCAAGACAACGATGTTGCCCATGAAGAGACGAAAGAGGGTGTCAAGGTAGAGCAGAGCATTTAGAATCATATACGTTACGAGACGAACGAATTGAATAATTATGGCTGACGGAATATAAATCACGTTATAGCGACCATTTCCTGGACAGTGTATAATCTAGAAGAGCCCCAATATCTTGGTTTGTTGGGTATACCTGCAATGGTAACCTGCAGCTAAAATTAGAGCATGCCAAGGTCGAAACAGCGCTCAGCACCATACCGTTCACATCGCTCGTGCTAGGCTCTACTAAGCAGCTCGGCGTTGATGCAGTGACAAAATCCAAACGTAGTGACCACTTGACAGACACCTCAGACGTGGAAAACTGTGGCGTTGCCGTCGACGGTATTGTGAAGTCAAAATGCGTTTTCTGAGCAGTGAAGGTCGAGGCCGATACTTGGGCGTACACCCGTCTGCTCTCTTCTCCGCCAGAAGTCAAGTTCTCTGTTGTTTCTAGCGTCAGGGTGACGTGATGACACTTTAGTGCGCCTGAACTAAAATCCAACATGAGCACCACGTCGTCGCCAACCTTACAAATGGGCTTTGAAAGGCTTGCAACTGCGATTTTCTTGGGTCCACGTCCAATCTCAAATGAACTGCTCGGCCGTGATGAAGCTGGATACCGCGCAAAATATTCGATATTCTCTTTAACCGAGTTGTGTGGAACTGAGTGTCTAGGGAACTGGGTCGTAGGCAACGCCGGTGTAGTTGGGGTCGACAGGGGCTCGCAATTAAGAAGCAGGTCGACGTATGCATTAAAGTCCGTTTCCTGTAGAGACACGTCCAGTGTTGTTGTTTTGTGCTTTCGGGCGAGTTTAGCGTGGACGTGAGCAAATGCAAATAGTGATTTTAGATTGGTTGCTGCGCCAGGTTCAGTAGGGATGTTGGTGACGATGGCTTCGTCTTTTTGTATTATAATCGGCTGGTCAAGTGTGTGAACAGGCTGTTGACCATACTGATCAACGAATGGAAGTACCCTGAACGGGACATTGATTGTTTTTGATACCATATCGAGCCGCTGCGTGCCAATGTTAAGTGTGTAATGAATTCTGAGTGCCTTTCCTCGAAAACTGGGCGGTAAACTCTCCGGCAACTTGATTGTGTGGCAGAAACACCGGCTCTCTCCAGGTAGTAGTTTCAAATCAACAAACAGTAGCGTCTGAGGAGTCGAGAACACTGGATATGTCTTTTTAAGCTCGTCCTCCTTGACTTGTAGAAGCGAACCTATTCCGGAAGTGATGCCTCGAAGTAGTCCATTATTTTGGGCTTCATGCTTGGTCCCTATCACTTGGGTCATCTTCTCGAACTTCTCCACGTCGATCATCTTCTCATCGACTTGAAAGTAGCCTTGGACTTGAGCGAATCCCATCAGTAAACTCTCTGTGCCCTCCACTCGAATGTCATTGACGGACTTGTTGATTCTCTTGACTGGGGCCTGCTGTTTTCGTCCCATGGACATTGTCCTAGACACCTTCCCATCCGAGTCTCCATGCTCAATAAGTTGTGAATCAGAAGAGTTGAAGAAGTGGTCTAATAGCGAAGTCCGTCGCTTAGCCCGCGAGGCTGGCCTTGGAGCCGCCTTTGAAGCAGCATTGCGAAATGTTATCAGTGCGCTGACGTTCTCGCCTGCAAACGCACACGGCGTCTCAAACACTACTTCTACCTTGATGTTTGACATTTCATGATATGCGGGCAAGTAGCGTGAGAAAGTAAGCGTTTACTTATCGCCGTAAAGTCCTTGGCCTCGGCTCTGGCTATCTGATCTGTCCCCTTCTTGATACGTGATCCACTGATAATGTAGGTGGGTTACATCACGTGAGTAACAGTCACGTGAATTGCCTCAGCGCGCATATTCCCCAGAAATGTCCCCTTCGAGAACCAGGGATTGAGACACCGGGGTTCTATTCCCGGCCGTATCCATAACAATGTTATAGCCATAATTTGCAGATCTCCATCAATAAAGACATGATCATCTCGGGGCGCGATCTGGTGATAATATTTTGGTGCCTTGCCCGATCCGATGGACAGACCCTGGCAAATTCCAGGTTCCAAATTTAATATAAAAGCCAACGCTTCGCCAGCGTCAGTTTTACCATGAACGCCTTTACACTACTGGCTCTGGTTGCCAGTCTGGTCCATGCTGTCGTTCCCATCCAATTCCGGGTGGAGCAGTACGAATACGATGCTTCAAGCCACACCAAACGATACTCTGGTCAGGATGTGCCTGTCCCAGTGAGACGGTATGGAGTGCGATACCTGGCTGACATCTATCTCGGCTCGCCTCCACAGCTGCAGACTGTCATTCTCGACACAGGATCGGCTGACCTGTATGTCTACTCGTCCAGCTCGGGCTTCAATGGCCCGACCTACGATTCGTCCAAGTCGTCTTCGGCTGTGGACCTTGGCGAAACCATGCAGATTGGATACATCAGCTCTGGCGTCGATACCGAATTGTTCAATGACACAATGATCTTCGGCCAATTTACTGTTCCGAACCAGCAGTTTGGCGTGAGCAACGTATACAACGGCCTGGACTGGCCTGTGTTTGGTATTGCGCCAACTTTTGGTGAAGCTACGTCAAAAACCTACCCAAACTTTCCTCAGAGCCTGGTGAATAACGGTCTGATCTCGCGAAACGCCTATTCTCTCTACTTTGGCGAGAAAACTGATCAGTATGGCTCCATTTTGTTTGGCGCCGTTGACCAGTCAAAGTATGAGGGTAAACTGACTACGCTCGTTCGAACAGGATCCATGTCTTCGGTCACCTTCAACGTTACTTTCCAAGGCGTGTCCCACGAGTGCGACACTGACACCGGCACGCCATACATTGAAGTCTACAATGAGACCATCATCGCACTCGCAGAGAAGTACGGCGCTTATTATCAGGATAAAAATTGGATGCTGGATGAGCCTCCGGCTGAGGGCGGTGAAACCCTGTACTTCGATGGCGTGAGTATTACCATCCCCGCGAGCGATCTGAGCTTCGACAATGGCCATTTTGCGTTTCAGCCACGGGATCCAGGTGGAAACTGGCTTCTCGGTGCACCGTTCTTCAGAAGGGCCTACATGGTGTACGATAACGCCAAGGGCCAGTTTGCCGTCGCCCAAGCCAAGTACTCGGACGACTATAACAAGATAGTTGAGTTTCCAGCAGACGGACCAATTCCTCAGTTTGACTATTCGTACGAGCCTTATGTGGGTGACTCTACGACGACCTAGACTCCAGTCCCAACTCCAGAGCCAAGTGAGCTTCGTCTATAACCGCTCTATGCTCTATGCTCTCTTACAGTATGCTAAATGACTAGATGATGAATAGCGAAATGCTAGTGTTTTGCTAAGATGACTCCTGCAGAGAAGCCAGTTTGTCATCAGCAGACTTGATTCTCATGCTCATTCGGGTGCTCAGCTCGTAGTCATCGGACCACGCGGTGGCCAGAGCAAGGTAGTCTCGAACCTTTTGAATGGACTTGTGACCATTCTTCTTCCACTCAACAATGGCCCTCTCGTAGATGGCCGCAGGGCCGAGCCATGGGTCTCTGTGCTGCTTGTTGTACTGGACCTTGGGCAGTCCGCTCTTGAAAGTTCCCTTGTTGGGGGTTGGAGTCCAGATCTTAGGAAGTAGATCGTTGTCAAGCAGATCAATTGCCTCATCGTATCGGCCCAGGCTCTTGAGAACTGTACTCTGCAACAGGTATCGGGTGAGTCTCTCGTCCTCAATCTCGACGAGCTTGGACTCACTAGAGGTGTTTCCGTACGCGGTTCCTTGAGCTCCAGAGTATCCAATCAAGGTAAGGGACTCCTCCAGCAGATCCTTCGGCATGGTGTTCAGACCGTTCCAGAAGTAGATGGCCTCGTGCACTGGAGAGGTTCCCAAAGCCTCAACGAGGTCTAGGTTGTTGGCCTTCGCAGTAGCCTTGAGCTGGGCAATCTTTCGCTGAACAAAGACGTCAAAGGGCATGTTCTTAGCCATGAGGCCCTTCTTACCGAAGAGACCTTCCACTTTGCCGTATCGTTCCAATGCAATTTTCTTCGCCTTCTGGGCCCGCTCTGGCTCAGAAGTCTTGTACTTTCGGTACACTTCCGCGTAGCACGAAGCGGAAAAGTACATGTATAAAGGCAGAGACCAGGTGTTGAGGTCGAGCAGCTTGTAGAAGTTCTCAGCTGCCTCTTCGTATTGATGCAAGATGATGAGCAGAATGGTCTTGTCAAACAGCATCAAACCCTCGGCCTGCTTCATCTCCACCGGTCCAATAGTGTTCATAATGTCAACAGCCTTCTGCAAGTTTCCTTTGGCAGAGACGATTCGAGCTCGCTGATGCTCCCAGAGCACACCGTTAGGGTAGAACAGTCGCTTCTTCTCCAGTCGCTCCTCGAGCTTCTTTCGAATGACCCACGCGTCATCGTCGTCGTCTCGCTCAATCAACTCCTTGGTGAGAACGGTGGTGATGCTGGCGCCGTCCTCACTATCGTCATCAGTGGAGGTGTCAATCTCGGACTTCTGAGTAGGGCCGTCGTAGAAGATGAGCAATGCAAGAATAGCCATAGCACCGTGGACATTCTGCACCTGGGAGGCAGACCACAGCATCTTGAGTCCATTCTCTTTGCTGGCCTTGAATCCAACAATAGAAAGGACTTTACCCAGACCGGCTGGAATCACAGACAAAATCACCTGGAGCAGTCCAAACATGGCATCAACACCGCTCTTGATAAACTCGTCCACAGTCTCATAGCCTGCGGTCTTATCGTATGCAGCTGGCTCGTTCGCCAGAGTGTCAGAGGACTGATTAGCTCGCTGCTCCAGTCGCTCGAATCGCGCCTTGTAAACCTGCTTGGCCATTTCACTGACTGGGGTGGTGCTAGTCTGGGTAGAATCAGTCGCGCTTGATCTAATGGAGGCTGCGTCTCTGTCTGTGGTATCCTTGAGAGACATCATAGACATCTTTTCATTGAGCTTTTGCAAGTGCTGGTGGCCAGACTGGCCGTAAACGTGTCGGCAGACTTCGTCCAGCGCCTGGTATGCTTTTCGGAGCTTGAACAGCGCTTTGGCACTGTCTATAACGCTCTCAGAAAGCAGCAGCGAAACTGCAGTCATCAAATGTGACTCGGCCAATGTGACAGCATATTCCAATCCAGGTGGGTAGCTGCTGGTGACGAGGTTGAGCTGCTGAGCCCGGGCTTTCTGCTTGTTAGAGGCCTGTTCGGCGTCGTACAGGGCGTCAACAGCTTTCTTGATGGCCTCTGCTTCGAACGAAAGAGTGGCCTCGAGGAATCGGATGACTCCCAGGGCAAGTTTGTCGTATGTGGACTTGCCTTTCTCGAGAATCTCGAGGGCCTTGGATGGACGGTCGTCCATGACCATATCCATAGCTTTTAGGGCATTTTCCACTAGATTAGCACATGAACCAAGAATTGCAGTGTGATTAGAAGTGTTTTGGTGTAGTGTTGGGTTGTCAAGAGCTCCGTGACAGCGAGGCACTACCCCTGAGTAGATACCTTCACCTATGGGCTGGATTTTGCTGTAATTTCAGCATGATTTGCTTGTTGGACGATGCTGAATATCATATAGACATCCAAATACCCCAGAATCCTAAACGTGTTCTCGCTGCGGACTCCGGCGTCTATTTCGGACACATCTAGCCCCTTCAGTTCACACGGAATCCGATTCAGCTCTCTGTATTCAGACATCATCCATGTCCTCCGCTGCTTCTTCTTCCAGCGACCCCGGGATGCAAGCTCCGGCTTCCCCTTTGGCTTCATGGCTACCCCTCCGCTCATGGCAATCTCGCTTCGGTGTGACCGATAGCCGCCAAAGCCAGCTGGGCATCTTTAACCACTCGCTTCACCTCCACACTTCTAATCTAACCGCCTAATCTTAAGCGTACTCACAGCTAACGGCGTCCTTAAGCACCTCAACGTCTAAGGATTCGGGACTAGCGCCTGGCCGCGGAGACGGCGTTTTGAATCCAAGCGCTCTGAGCATCACGCCTGTCTATAGTATGCTGATGAATAAGTGAATGAAAGTATTGAAGGCTAGTGGTGCAAGGTGGGAGTGATAAGGCGCCAGGTGTAACGGCAATTTAAGATTGTCGCATTTCTTTTTCCCGCAAATTTCTCGGACTGAGACATACGCTCTATATTTAAAGATTACTTCACATATTAGCGTAGAGCGGACAGTAGAGGCAAGTCTATCACTAGTTTTACCGTAACCCCTGAACACCTTAGGCTTGAGTTGTCGCCCCAACGCATCCGGTGCATCTGTGGCTAGACGCTGATTGCCGCATTGGGTACGACGGTACGCATTTGGATAATAATCCATCGCATCAACGCGGATCGCGGGGAATGATATCGGAGGCTACACTATATTACACCGTTGTGAATTGTAACAAGATGTCTGTAGAAAAAGTTTTCATCTGACACCAGGCAACTCATGTCTGAGTTGAAGACAAGCATATAACGGCCCGGCCACAGAGCGACAGAACTGGCGGGGTGCGTGGGGTAATTATAAGGCAAAAAAGCTAGTGGCCCACAACGTGCCTATGATTGACTGGCCGGCAAGATTTGGCTACTGAGAGAGGAAGTGTGCGCAGTGAGGATCTTGGCTGATACACAGAGCAGCCAGTGGACACATCAAGTTTTCTTCCTCGTCTTCGGCTTGAGCATGTTAAGATACTCATCAAGGCTTGACAGCTTTCTCACCTCACCTTTGGACACCAACATGTATTCCTGAGCCACTTGCGACAAGAAGTAACGGTCGTGTGAAGAAACCACCACGGCACCCCTGAACGCTTTCAGGCTGTCAATGAGACACTGGATGGTGAGCATGTCAAGATGGTTTGTGGGCTCATCTAGCAAGAGCAGGTGCGGGCTGCAATCAAAGGTTTCCATGGCAAATGCGACCCTCATCATTTGGCCACCGCTAAGAGTCTTGATTTGCTGAAGTGCCGTTGAGCCTTTAATGCCGAACTTTCCGAGATGCTGCCGGGCCTCGATTACTCGTTTGTCGCTGCTTAGTTCGCCGTTCAAAAGTAATGCAACAGAGGACTTGTCAAGCTTGAGAAACTCATTAATCTTCTCTTGCGAAATGCATCCGAACTGCGCGGAACTATGCCTTTCATAGGAGCCGCCTTTCGCGGGAAGCTTCTCATTCAAGAAATTGAGCAGCGTCGACTTGCCTTCACCGTTATTGCCGACAATCCCGATTCTGGCATCTTCGGACACCGACAGTGTGACTTTCTTGAGGATATCTCGATCATACGCCAGGGTGATACTGTCGCAAGTGATCAATGGTCTCTTACTCCTTAACAGTCCTGGCTCCGGAAACTCCCAAGAAGCCACCGCCTCCTCCTTCTCCAGTTCGACCTGATCCCGGACTCCAAAATGGTACCCTGCTCTATCCCTGCTGAGCTTGAACCTGTGACCTTTCTCGTTGGTTTCGATTCCGACTCGTTCCAGCTTTCGTTGTTTGATGGCCATCGTTCTCAGTTTCTCGTCATCCTTGTTCCGTCGTCCTTGAATGATGCCCTTTTCAATGCTCTTCTTCATGATTTGCCGCTTCTTGTCGTGCGCTGCGGCCACGTTCTCGTCATGTTTTCGTTTCTCGTCTTTGGTTTCAACGTATTGCTCGTAGTTTCCGGTATGGTACGTCAGCTTGCAGTTTTTGAACACTATAATTTCCTCGCTCACGGCGTTCAGAAAGTCTCGATCATGTGACACAATCACCACTGTGGAGCTCAGCTGTTTCACGTAGTTTTGAAGCCAGAGAATAGCAGGCAGATCCAAGTGATTTGTCGGCTCGTCGAGAATCAAAATATCAGGATCAACCAACAAAGCCGACGCCAAAGCAACTCGAATCTTCCACCCTCCAGACAGTTCTCCAATTCTCTGGTTCTGCATTTCCGGCGTGAATCCCAAATCAACCAGGATCTTCCTCGCCTCACCCTCTTTCTCAGCATACAAACTCAACTCCTCATTGATACCGTTGACTAGTTCGTGGACTTTCTCCGGACTGTATTTCACCTTTGCCGACACCTTTTTTGACTGAACTTCATTCAGCTTCCTCCTAGCAGCAGCTCCTCTAGCGCCACTCAATTTGCTGGCTCGTTCATTGGCCTTCTCAATGTCTCGCGAGTGCTCCTCTAGGCTCGCCATTTCCAGAGCCAATGCCAAACTTTCGTCATCATACGCCGATTCCAACATTGCCGCCTTCATCACCAGCATTTCTCTTTCCGACTCTGAGCTGAGAACGACATCTATAACCCTTTCTTTGGGGTCTCTGCCATCCATCTGCTCCACATACAAGGTTCTGACGTTCGCCGGAAAGCCGACTAAAGTTTTGTATCCAATGCACTTCAATAGCGTCGTCTTGCCCACGCCATTGGCACCTAGCAGACCATAATGAACGCCAGAAAACAGTCTGAGCTTGGCATCACTTAGTAATGTTTTGTCGTTAACCGTAACACTGACGCCTGGGATGTCGACGTCCGTGGCAAGGGTCTCTAACGTTTCCAAATGAAACCGTGAGACCTGTGAAGTAGCAATTATCTCGACACTCATTTCATGACAGCCATATGGACCCCAGGCCGTATATATAAAAGCTCATCGCTCCTGTGCGGCGGTGACTCACTATTGCCAGTTAGCGGTCATACAAGGTTTCCGCGCACGCCCAACGCAGGTCCCAACGCAAGTCCCAACTTGTAGTCAACCACACACGTACACCTGTCCTATCGGCAAAAATAGAACTTATAGAGGCTCGCAGGCAAAGAGAGGTCCTGCCCGGATTCGAACCGGGGTTGGCGGAATGTTTTAATCAATCAAAATCCACTGTGATAACCGACTACACTACAGGACCGTTTTTCCGACACGTGTTTAGGATACATATGACGGTTGAAATCAGGGTAAGGGTTGAACGAGAAACAGAGATTTCGGGTTTCTGAGTTCATTTCCAGAGTCTTCATGGCTTCAAGTACAGGATTGATATTAAAAAGTCAAGTTTTCGCTGATTTTCCATCATTTTTTTGACATTCGAAATTTGAACAGACAAAAGTGAAACATGACCTGTAAGCGCGTTTCCACCACCACCACCAATCCGACCTTTCCCATACAAACCATGAGGGGAGGCACGGGGGAGCAAAAAGCTGCTCCGTGGGAGGATCGAACTCTCGATCTTCAGATTACACATAAGTCTTCAAGACAAGAAGAACTATGAGACTGACGCTCTACCAACTGAGCCAACGGAGCTTTGTACGAGCGATCTGTGTCGTTGAACAGACTGATTCCATGTTTTCGTAGTCTCAGTCGCGCCGGCATGCGTTAAACTCTATCGGAATCGGTTTCCGCGGCTTCAATTGAGTTATTCGTAAAGTTTTGAGCCGCTCGCATCTGTTTCAGTGCCGCTGGCGGGTGTTTGATCTCACTCCAACCCCACGTACGCGCTTCTACACTCACCTCACTGACAATGAAACGACAATTGTCAACCTGTTCAATTCTCAAAGTACACTCTCCGTTTCATCAAGTTGTCCCCAATGTCAACGACGCTATGCCGCGCCCCAGACAATCTTGTCTTACATCCAAACCATATGACAGCAATTGATCCACACGGGTATCGGTTCAGTCCTTGTCCCTATCTCCGCCACACGAATACGGGTCCCCGCTTTTACATTTATAAGCTTGGGAAATCTTGATTCCTGACTTTAACAGAGATTTGCATCCATTCGCTGAGCAGACCATGTTTCTTCTGGGCATATTGGCAGTGTGCGTATTCCTGTGGATACGAGAGATTCACTATGAGATTAGTCTTCGAAGGCTGACCAAGTCTTCTGGCTGCAAAATGCCTGCACATGTGCTGAACTTCCCATTTGGGATACCAGACTTTATCCTCATGACGAGAGGCTTCCTCCGCAACAGGTTCAATGAAGACATTGGGGAACTGTTGGCTGGCCGCAGGACTATTCGCCAGCAGTCATTGTTCACAAATACGTACATCACAGTTGCGCCAGAAAATATCAAAGCCATGTTGGCAACCCAGTTCAAGGAATTCGGTATTGGCAGCAGCCGTAAGAGTGTCCTTGATCCGTTCTTTGGCAAGGGCATCTTTACGTTGAGCGGTGATGCTTGGACTCATTCGCGGGCCATGTTGCGGCCTTGCTTCACTAAGGAGCGGGTGTCAGAGGTGCATCATCTCGAGAAGCACGTCCAAGCACTGATCAAGGTCTGCCGAAGGAAAGACTTCTTTGACCTGCAAGACGAGTTCTACAACCTGACGATGGACACTGCGACCGAGTTCCTACTGGGCGAGTCGATACATTCACTTTCTGGTGGCAAGGGCTCTGAGAAAGGTGACGCATTCGGCAAGGCATTTGACGATGTTCAAGGGTGGCTTTTCATGCGATTCGCCTCTATGGACCTACATCCGTTGGTGACGGGTAAATCTTTCAAACAAGCCTGCAAGACTTGTCACGACTTTGTTGATGTCTACGTTGAGAGAGCGCTAGAGGAGCGAAGAAAAGGCGTCAACAATGAAAAAGTATTTCTGGGGCAGTTGGCTCAAGAAACGCAGGACCCGACAGTCATGCGGGATCAGCTCTTCAATGTTTTGGCAGCGGGGCGTGATACTACCGCTGGATTGCTGTCCTTCACGTTTGCGCTTCTCTTGTGCCACAAGGAAGTTTTTTACCGACTTCGAGAAGAAATCCTGGCGTCCTTCGGCACCTCCACTGAAGAAATTAGCTACACCTCACTCAAGCGATGTGATTATCTCAGATGGGTTCTAAACGAGGCGCTTCGAGTCAACCCTATCGTCTCTACGAACTTTCGAGTGGCCGACTGTGACACCACGTTGCCGCGAGGCGGGGGTCCTGATGAAATGTCACCTATTTTCATCAAAAAAGGAACTCTGGTGTACTACAACACTTGGGTTATGCACAGAGATCCCGACTGCTGGGGGCCAGATGCCGGCGAGTTCAGACCCGAGAGATGGGAACATATGAAGCAAATTCCTTGGTCATATTTGCCCTTTAACGGCGGCCCCCGAATCTGCATCGGACAGCAGCTAGCGCTGACCGAGGCTTCCTACACGGTTGTCAGACTTCTGCAGACGTTCAAAGATATTGAGTCAGAGGGCAGCCCCGGGTTTGAATGTGCGATAGGCATGGTTACACACGTCGCCGGTGGAGTCAAGATGCGGTTCGTGGAGTAGCAAAAAGAGTGTCTCCCGAGGGTGAATCGAACACCCGATCTCAAGATTACAACGTCTTGATTGAACAATTACAGTCTCGCGCCTTAGCCAACTGGGCCATCGGGAGATGTTGTCTCGGTGAGATGTGAGAATACTCGTGCCAGCGTTTTCAGGCGCCAAATTCCCCTTGAAGGGTAGGGCTGGGTCCTGTGTACATGCGAGGAACGCGTTTCACTTGGTTCTAGCTGTCGACCGGAAACCGTTACTTTGTTCTTGGCGAGTTGGCCGTGTTCGCACGTTGAGGTGTCTATTGCCCGTATTGGTAAGGCCGCAATGCTGCTTGCTACAAACGGATAGTGTTTTTATCTGACCTGATCAGATCTCGTATTCGACTGCACTGACTATCGGCTACATAGGCAACGTAACTTTTGTTAGCTATCCACGCGCAATCGTATGTTCCAGACCAGCTATTCGAGCGCCAACACATTAATAATACGTCGTCTTCCGCTTTGGCTTTGTTTCTGGGGACAGACGCTGTATTCGCCGAGTTTTTCGTTACGCGCACAACTTGCTAACTCGCTTATTGAGCCGGGTCACGAACTCGTACCGAATCTGGTTCGTATTGCAGTCATGTGATGTGCAATACTCCGATGCAGGCTTCTCCATTAGGAAGCGGACCTGAATTCCGCGGAGTAATGGCTACCACGACATTGGCTTTTAGGCGATGCGGGCGTCTCAATGAGTACGACCACATATGACCGTACAGGTATATAAGTGCCGCAGCCTTCCTGTGGCTAACCAAAATGCTGGGGGTGCTCGTGGGTCTTGTTAGCCTGTGTGTCTTTCTCTGGCTGAAGGAGTTGCACTATGAAGTCACGTTGCGAAGGTCTACGAAGAAAGCAGGCTGCGAGCTGGCACCGCGAGAAAGATTCTTTCCGTTCGGAATCCCGCAGGTTCTTGGTTTGCTGAGCTCAGTCAAGAACAACACATTCAACGAGGATCAGCGAAAGTTTCTTGCTGGTCGAAAAACCGTGCGTCAGCAGACACTGCTGACAGACAACTATGTCACTTCTGACCCCGAGAACATTAAAGCAATGCTGGCGACCCAGTTCAAGGACTTTGACCTGGCCAAGCGGGAGAGAATCCTGGGGCCGCTCATTGGCGAGGGTATTTTCACCCTCAGCGGTGCGGGCTGGGTGCACTCAAGAGCTATGCTCAGGCCTTCATTCAGCCAAGAGCAGGTCTCGCGGCTTCACGATCTCGAAAAGCACTCGCAGGCCCTCATCAGCAACTGCAGAAGTGAATCTTTCTTCGATCTGCAGAAGGAGTTCTTCAAGCTCACCTTGGACACCGCAACCGAGTTTCTATTTGGCGAGTCTACCCATTCGCTCTCCGGCGGTAAAGGCTCAAAACGTGCATCAGCGGCTATCGAGTTCAACAAGTCATTCGACCTGGCTTTGCACTGGCTGTTCAAGCGATTCGCTGCCCAGGAGCTTAACTCGCTGGTGACAAGCCCTGCATTCAGAAAGGCATGCAACACCTGCCACGATTTCGTCGATAGTTATGTGAACGATGTGCTACGAGAGAACCAGGAAGAGAAGCAGGATAACACCGACAAGCATGTCTTTCTCCGGGACCTGACTAAGGAAACCCGAGATCCATTGGTTCTGCGGAACCAGGCATTCAACATCTTGTTGGCAGGCCGAGACACCACTGCCGCCCTTCTGTCATTCACGTTTGCCCTGCTTCTCCGTCACAAGGACGTCTTCTATCAGCTTCGAGAGGAGATTCTGGAGAGCTTTGGAACCTCTACTGACAACATCTCCTACACATCGCTCAAGCGATGCGACTACCTGAAATGGGTTCTCAACGAGGCGCTCAGAGTCAACCCAATTGTCTCTTTCAACTTTAGAACAGCTATCCACGACACCACGCTTCCAAGGGGAGGTGGCCCAGACGGAATGTCGCCAATCTTCATCAAGAAAGGAACAATGGTCACTTACAATACCTGGGTCATGCACCGAGACCCTGACTACTGGGGGGCTGATGCTGATGAGTTCAAGCCTGAGAGATGGCGAAACATCAAGCTGGTCCCCTGGGCTTATCTTCCATTCAACGGTGGACCAAGAATCTGTCTCGGCCAGCAGCTTGCGCTCACCGAGGCTTCGTATGTCGTGACGAGACTGCTACAGACGTTCAGCGATATTGAAGGCCCGGAAGACATGGGCGACCTTGGCTGTGCTATCAACGTGACTGCGTTTGTGGCAGGCGGTGTTCAGATTAGGTTCAAGGAGTGAAACTAGAACTTATGGGTCATAACAAAACGGTAATGCAGCGCTAAGTAATAACGATCCTCATGTATCTCTTCAAGCGCAACGTACTGGATCCCCCCGAGTTGAGGCCGGTTTCTAAGAATAACCCCACGCGCGCTGCTGGAAAAGGCAAATTGAACCATTGTGAGACGAGAGCCTCAAATATTATTACGCACTGTATCGGGACGTTACGTAATTCCTCAAACTGGCGAAAGCCGCATCGCCGCAAATCGTTCACGAATTAATGCAGGGCGCGCGTACCAGTTGAGATGCGATGAGTCCTCGAGTGGGTCGGCCAGTAGTCACCAGCTTGACAGGTCGAGGTACTGGGGGCATCGGCTAGATGTGAGCGACAATGGCCGTCCAGGGAGCTAACCGGTCGTAACTGGACACAATTCGTCCGGCTAAAATCCGACTAGCAAGACATTCATGGTGATATAAAGTGTAAGCGCTACCGTGATTGATGCTTGCAGTTCTGACACCTCATTTCTTTCTCCTTCATAAGTAGAGGACCGTTGCAACGAACACAGGTCTTGTTGGCCGATGGCATACTGAACTGGAGTTGGTATGGATATTCGGAATTGCGGAGTGCAATGGTTTATATACACAGACTGTAATCACACAAGAAGAGATAGTAAACACAGTATTGCATTCATGAAACTATTTATGCGATTTCAGCCGGCACATGTACACGCCACAAATGGCTACATATAGGTGGCGTAAGGCTCCAGATTGAATGGAAGAGTCATTGGTGCCAAGTAAATGCAATCAAATTAGTCACCGCATGATCTTTCTACAGTCTATTGAGGTTCGCAGTGCGTTTTCTTACCAGCAGGGCGCCCTCGAGGCAGATTTGGGGTTAGTGCGCGCTGTCAAAGGTACCTGCTTTTTGTGGCAGTAAATTGCTTTTTCTGATTTTTCGGCTCAACGCATTGGCCTGACATCCTTGTATCGCGAGGTCGAGAACTGGATTGAGAACTAAGCGACCATGAGGCACACCGTTTCTTTTTGATCTCGGAGTTGTGTGCTGAGTTTCCGGCGCCGAACGTTGCGGGCGCGTTGGGTGAACGAGAGCATCACAGAAGCTTGAAAGACACAAACAATGTGATTAAATGAAGGAATTAACGCTCCGCAAGCTCTAAACGGACAAAAAAATTCGATTTTTGACGTCGAATAATCAAAATCCGCCAAAAAACCCTTGTCGTCACCAATCAGAAGCCCGCGTAGCGCAATGGTTAACGCGTCAGACTTCTATGAAGAATCATCATGTCCAAATGGCGATATCTGAAGATTGCGGGTTCGACTCCCGCCGTGGGTGCTTTCCTTTGCACAGTTAATGCTAGGGATTTTTTTTGGCGACCATCAGTACCCATGAATGATTGCCGGCCATCAGCGGCGTGAGTGCAGACCATGTTGGGCCAAAAGAATATATTGAACGTCCCTATCAGATTGGACCAATTGCTTATGTTTGCAGTTCCTCCGTGTTGGTCTATGTGGTTGGTTTAACCGTCGTACCTCCTACCATTCTCGATAACGTCCATAAGTTCCTGCATGTAATAGTACTTGATGTGCGACCAATTATTCTCGTATTTGATATCGGGAAACTTTTTCTTCACGTGATATCCAAACGAGTCAGGGTCGTCAAAAGCTTTGTCGGTCTTCGTTGCAAACAGTCGCAACTTGGGAAGCTGAGCGACTAACGGGTTGAGCGACCATTCGCGGATAGTGTAGTCCTGCACATCCATTTCTGTTATCTCCAACGCAATCACTTGGTTGTCTGGGTGAACCTCAAAGTATTCAGTCAGGTCCGGAATCTCGTCGGACGCTACCAAGCCCATGGGCCAAATGTTGAGTCTCTTTATGTTCCCACCAATTTCGAACTTTTCATCTGGCAAGTCGTCCAGATTGACCTGGCACACAACAATCACTTCAACATGTGGGTACAATTGATACACCTGGTCAAGCGCTCGCTTAACAAACGCATCAACCAGCTGGTTGTGAGTATCTTCAATGATGATTTCTTTCAGACCAGCAAACGGGTCAACGTGATAGTGCGCGACTAAACTGTTGAGCAGCAGACTGGAATACGGCAGAAAGAATAGCCTCATTGATGACACTTTGTTCAGATTCCTCTGATGCTTCATCGATCTGATCTCAGTATCCAGCTCTTCCCAAGTCCTCGCTTGCAGCTTAAACCCACCATTACTGTGATCATCCCATTGATGGGATACCGAATATCTGATTGTTGTGTAGGTCTCTGTTTCGCCGGTCTGAAGCCAGAAATTTTCAACCATTTCATGCTTCAGACCGGGCTCAATAAGTTCCTCAAAGAACCGACAAATGCCCCTAAGTGGAATCAGCTCCGTCACTGCGAAATACTTGAGAATCTCTATCCATATTTCAGGACTAAAGATGTCATAGGGTTGCATCTCTCATTCCTTAAAACGCGTCAAACCTGTCAGTTGATATGAGTGAAACAGCTGACCCCTAATATTAACCGGCCGGCAGATCCCGGTCACGTGATTTAATATCCCGCTCTTGGAAAGAAGCGCGGTGAGATAGGCGCAGGTACTTTTACTGCATTTAGCAGCACTACCAAAGAGCATGTATAAGTGAAAACAAAGTTAGTAGGCATAAATCATTACTCGTAACTATTGCCGGACTCACCAGGAATCCTTAGGCAGCGATAGAAGAAACATGCAACGCCATATCCAGGTAGTAGCGGGTCTGCACAATGTAGACCGCTAGGATGGCAATTATTCCAAAGACAGCCGCCAGTGAATTTTTTGCGAATGTAAGGGCTGTCAGGTTACACTCGCTTGCACAAAAAAAGACGGCCGGGACTTGAATCGGGGTTCCAATGATAGTCGTCGTAGGCTCGGCGGTGTGTCTGGCCCTGAAGAGGAGCCCGATTCGCTTGGTTCATATAGCGTTTCGTCATCATCATCAAATTCGTAGTCAGGGTTGAACTGGAGAATGACTTTTCTCAGTTGTTTGTTCTTGAGCTCTAATGACTCCCGTGATTTTGTTAGCTTGTCGAGCTCTCGTCGCGTTGTGTTGTATTGGGATGTAAGATATTGCGACTCTGTCGTGTGCCGCTTGGATTCTTTTCGATAGGACTTGAGCTCTGCCTTCATCTGGTTGACCTCTAGCAGCAGGTTGTCAGTCTCTTCTGTGTCATCGACCTTGGTCTGTAGGTCACGCATCTGCGACTGGAGCTGTTCCACGAGCTCACCAAGCTCATGGTTGGCATTAGTTGCGTCATCAAGCCGGTCGAGTGCGTCCTGCAGCTGCAGCTCTTTGTCTCGCACGGTCTCGGCCATTTCCTCGAGAGACGATCGCGATACCGCGACAGACTCCTGCAGCGAAGCCACAGTCTGCTCGTACTCTGCGATAATGCCTTCAACAGCGGAGTGAAACTCTGTTGATCGCAGAGCCCGGTCTTTGGACGACTCTGACCGCCTCTTGTCGGAGGTGAGGTCCTCGGAGCTGGGGAACATGCTTGGGAAGTTTGGGGTGGTAGGGGAGCCTACCTCGCCAGACTTTAGTGCTCTGATTTCGCTTTGCAGTTGTGCAACGGTGGCCATGAGTTCCTCCTTGGATAGCTCAGCCTGCTGAACTTCGGGAGACAGTTGAATGGACCTTGCTCGCTGCGCGTACGACAGCGTGTTGAGCGTCTCCGACACATATGCATGTTCGTGCGTTATGCATGCAATTAGCCACGTGATGGCCTTACCCCCTAAGGAGTCTTGCAGCGCCCGTGTTAATTTCGAGTCCCGGTAAGAAATGTGTGCGCCTTGCATAGACAGCTGGGAGATGACTTTGCCCAAAGAGGTCAGGCCTGAGTTGATGGAGATTCCCTCCTTCACCCGACCCTCGCTTACGGCGCCTGTATTCTTCAGGCGCTCACTGCCCGCAAGATCGACAAGGTTCAGTTTCGATGTGATTGTAGTGACGATGCCGGTCTCGGAGTTGACTTGCTTCTGTGTTAGATGAATGGTGAAAATGGCGTGCGATCGGGACGACTGCGAATTGATAGCTGTAGAATTGACCTGTCGCACGCAGGAGCCCTCTTGAAGGGTTCTCAGTAAACTCTCAACATCGTGCACCACGACTTCTCGCAGTCCAGGCATGCTAATATTGCCTTTGACGTCTTCCCTGATGGCGATTTTGGTGCTCGTCGGACTCAGCAAGTCCCGTAGCTGCTCATTATAGATCTCAACGTAGGTAACGCTGACCACCGGGTCCGAGTACGCCGTTAACTTTCGCGGCAGATCTTCAAACAGCTCCCTGGCTGCCCGGGCTGTAATTCCGGCCGTCTCGCTGTCCACCTCCTCAGCTGTGCCCATAGTATAACTCTTTCCGGATCCAGACTGACCGTATGCCATAATCGACACATTGTAGCCTTCAATCAGGTAGTTCACGCAACCACTGACATAACCCCAGATGCCTTCCTGGGTCGTGGAATCGTCAAAAACTCGATCAAACAGAAACTTCTTCCGCGTACTAGCCGACATGACCGTCACATCCTTGTTTGAAAAGCTGTCAATCACGGATCCGCCAACGCTGCTCGTGCTCAGACGCGACACGGAAGAGGACCGGCTTCGTCCTCCATCCATGGGCTTGATTCGCACAGCCACATTAACGCTCACCGGCGTATCGTCATCTAATCCGAGCTTGTTTAGACCGTCCAGAGCCCGTGGGTCAAACTGTCGCCAGCTATTCCGTTTGCTGGGGCTCATTACGGGGCTCTTTATTCCTTTCATCGCGTGACTTGAGAGTGTATAATGCTGAAAATGCTCCAGATAGACAGAACTAAACTTCGGAACAGCTAACCTCTCGTCGCTGGCGCTGTCGTGATCTCTACACCACGCCCAGACTTGTTTCTCCAGTCACCGCGCCTTGTCGTATCAGCCACAAGCAACTAAACCTTCCGACTATCCGCCTTTATATTAACTCGCACACCGTCGGCGCTGCTTCGGCGCTTGTCTATACGGCGCCTATCTCACGGCGCTCCCTATCTCTTCTTCTTTCGTTCCTCTACCCGTTCCCTCTCTAGCGCTTGCTTCTAGCGCCTGTCTATCCAAAAGCTCGCCAGTACGTGTCTGTTCCCTGGTGTTGAAGGCGAGTACGCTATATTTGTATCCGGGCGTGTGGTTGTCGTCTAGGTATGTTGTTCCGCTTGTTGTGGGTGCCTTAATAATATCGCGCCCTCCCAGCTGATCCCGATCCGAGCCAGACACAGTACACAGTACAACAGATGTAAAGCTGCTGTGGTATCAGGTAGTTAACAGCAGCAGAAGAAGCACACGTAGGAACGCCTATCAAACGTTACAAGATCCCTGCCCTTGCGTTAGATGCACAACCCTGGCCAGATCTATAGGCACTAATTCGTCGCTTAATACCAGTAATTACGCTTAGATAGGCGCACAGGCGTCTAAACGCACTATATTCTATCTAGCTGATAAAGTTCAGTCCAGTCTATGTGTTAGACAAAAATGTTGGTGCGTGCCTGGATCCAAGCCCCTTTGCTAAAAGAAAAATACTTAGTCAGTGCCTCACCAGAAGCTTAGTCAGTGCTGACCAGCTCCTGCGTTACTGCATACATGTGAAGTACGTTGCCAGAGCAACCCTGCAATAAGCCTAACTTGGCATGTAATAGCACCCGCCATGTAAATTCTTGTGCGCAATGAGTGGTCCAGCTGGCTTCTGTCAGCTGTCAAGCGGTGGGTTAGGTCTGGATCAGGGGATAAGTCACGTGAGTATAACTGAGACGGTGTTTGTACGGTTTGGGTGTTTTGTTTCTGACCTGTCATAATATCAACGGTGATCGGCAACGGGCCGTTGACGCCTGAACGGGCTAAAGATCCCGGCCGATTCAGCGATGATCATTACAATCGATCTGGAAGGTGATCGAGATCGAGGCGCTTTGAAAGGCGGGCGTCAGCTCAGTGCGTGTTGGCGCCGACGGCAGTACTCCTCTCTCAATTCCACCTCCAGCTGACGAATATTGGCACGACTCTCCTCCCCAAGGCACCTGAAAATAACGTGACCTGGAACGCAGGATTCTAGCTCACCATCCGTCACGGCCAAGCCGATAAGGACAAACGCCTTGAGCTTGGGCAGCTGTTGCGCCAGGCACTTGACGCTGTTGAGGCTTATAGTCTGCTGGGCGAAACTGTGTCTATAGCTGAGCAAGAAACACACTTCGATGTCGTTGGTTGTTTCAATCTTTAAGGGACTCAAATCATCCGCACTCTCGAAATTGCAGTTAACAAACAAGGTACTCAGACGTGGTCCAATGTGTACAGATGGCGGCGACCAGTCTAGCAAGATTGTCAGCGCACAGACCACGTGAGGTGGGACATTTGTGAACTTGTCCGCCTTGCCAGACTTCCCAATTGTCGTCAACTCAAGCCGCCGTAGTGAGCCGTACAGTCTGTGCCCCTGCATATGTTCAAACAAGTCGATTCTTCTAGGTATATCAAGGAAGAATGTAGCAACTGTGGTCCTGTTGAGAATCCAGTTGCAATAGCGGCAGACGCTTCTCTCGCCTATACTGAGCAAGCCACTGCATTCCCCAAGAAACGTGGCAACGAAATTCTTGTCACCGTCAAAGTATTGGAATGTCAGTCCAGACTCGATAATGTTTCGCAGGCGGCGGTTAACTCGTGCTCTGATTAGGCATAGGGGTTGTAAGTGTTTCAGTATCTCTTCTAGAATCTCTGTGGGAAGTCTAACGAAGGTGCCAGGCATTACATGCGATAACGAATGTATGTGTATTGATTCTATGGCCTCTGTCCTGGCGGTAGTGGAGTCGCGCCGATGGGAGATGGACAACTCGACACTTCCATGTCCAACACCAACGAGATTGTAGACCAATTCTGCGATCCGGAATTGGTCCCCCATGGATACATTGACAGTTCTCTTCCTGCTTTTCGAAACAGTTCACAGCTAGGCGAGCTCCACTCGTCAGCGTCCAATCTCCTGTCCACGCTAGACCACCACTCACAGGATCTGACATGGCAGTTGGAGGGCCTGACCTCTGAGATGCTCAGAGCCTCAAACAAGGTCAACTATGAGGTTGAGCTGCTTCGGAGTGACGTCACTGGCTTGGTCAGCGAGATGGAGGAGAAGTCCCTACCAAAGATTAAGTCCCTGCAAGCCAACACGGGGGTTCTCAGTGAGCTGCAGAAGCTCGACGCGGTAAAGGATAAGATGATGCAAGTCCAGAAGGTTTTCGACGAGGCCAAGGCCTTCAACGAGACGAAGATCGACGATGAAGTCAATTCGCTGCTGAGCGGTCAGCAGTTCGACGAGGCCATTGCAAAGATAGAAGACGCTGTGAGGATAATCCAGGTCTGGAAAGGAACGAGTGCGTATTCGCCAAAGATCAAGTTTGTGGGGAACCTCAGGAATAAGGTGGAGGCTTCCATCAATGCGTCAAAAATGAAGCAGTTGAATTTAGAGGAGCGGCCAAGCCCGGCCGCTTCGCCGGTCCAGGATACAGAGAGGTACGGATTGTTTGGTTCGTTGACCAGGAAGATTGGCTACTGAGCGGCGACCCGAGTGACCTGAGCTACCTGAGCGAACCCTCCTGCCATGTCTGAGATAGTCTCTCAGAGCTAGAGTAGCACAGCTCTGAGCTCGTGGGCTGAAGGGCCTCAACCAGATATTGCTTCTGGTTGAGCACTGATGGATTCTGTGGATTACTAGTCGATGACAAGTATTTACAGAAACAAACTCGGGGGCACACCGTGGCAAGTAGCCCGCGTAAAAACTGTGACACGTCCACGGGAACCCTCTCTCAGAGAAGTAATGACAATAGTGCACCCTGTCTCGGTCTAGAGTACCAGTGTTCCTCACCTAACGAGAATGTGTCGAAGCTGTCATCACATTGACAGCGAGCATAGAGAACTTGAACATAGTGTCCTGGCGTTGTCAATGTCATGATAAATACTATACATTGCTTTTGCATGCTACTCCTCCGCTTGTGCACTGTAAATCAGCTGCCTTTCCTCTGGAGTAAACATCTCAGCGCCCTCTTTCAGTCCCTTGATCAGTAGCGCCAGCGACTTGTCGTGAAAGTCCTTGCTCTGCCGTAGCTTGTCGAGGTCTTCGCCAAACTGTGTTGCCATCAGCTGGACGTAATATTCCTGGAATTTTTCGTCTGATTCGTTCAGATCCAGCGCCTGCGGAAGGTCTAGCCGGGGATGGCTCTTGGACTCTGTGTGCTCTTCCTCGGGGACCTCCAGATCTGACATTTCAACGTCCTCGGGCTCTGGTTCCTGGACCTGAGGTTTCTTTGGTTCTTCATCTGAGCTGGAGTCAGAATCGGACGAGAAGTCTGGTTAGTATGCTCTTCCAATGTGACTTACCCTCTGTTCTGGCCTTCTTTCTTCTCCTTCGCTTCTTGTGATCTTCTGGCATTTTTGATGGCAGTATATGCTGGTAGATGCGATAAAAAGTTTCGTCACCCACCAGATTGGCAATTGGGAGAAGCCGCACGAGACACCACCTTTTTCACAGACGCGTCGCGTTCGCGATTTGACGAAATTAGCATTCCACGCGATGTCGGACTTTAAGGACGCTGAGATCAACAAGCTTGTGGCCGAGGGATCCAAGAGCTACGCTCTCCGTGCGTATGAGGAAGCCGTTGAGAAGTTTGCGCGTGCCTGCGAGCTGTACACGGAAAAGTTCAGCAGCGAAGAACCCGAGCTACTGTTTTTCTACGGCCAAGCGCTGTTCAGAGTTGGCCTGGCTCACAGCGACGTCCTAGGTGAAGGGGCCGTGACGGAAGAGAAGGAGGAAGTAGATGACTCTGGAAATATTCAGTTGGGTGACAACGGAGTGGAGGAGGAGGATGAGGAGGAGGAGGCTGAGAATGGCGATGAGGAACCGGGCGACGTAGACGGAGAGGCTGAAGAAGAGCAGAGTGATTTTGAAGTCGCCAATGAGATACTCGACCTGGCGCGAATTTTGTTTACAGAGAAACTAGAATCTGCTGAGGCCAGTGAAAAAGAGAAGATTAGGAAACAGCTGTCCGATACCTATGATCTCCTAGGTGAGGTTGCACTAGAGTCCGAAAACTTTCCTCAGGCTTCGAAGGATTTTGAGGAGTCCCTGAAACTCAAGACTGATCTGTATCCCAAAGAAAGTACGCTGATTTCTGAGGCTCACTTCAAGCTGTCGCTTGCTTGCGAATTCAACTTTGAGGACGACAAAGCGAAGGAGAAGGCTATCATTGCAATGGAGAACGCCATTGAGAGTGTCAAACTGAGGATTGAGAAGCAGGGAGAAGATGATCCGGATTTGCTGCCGGATCTGGAGAACAGAGTGAGTACAGTGGCAATATTCAAACACTAACATAGCTCTCTGAACTAAAAACTAACCAATCTGCCCTAGAGGCCGAGAAGGCCAAGGTGCTTGAAGGCATTTTGGGCCAAGGATCTGGCTCCGTCGGCACTGCCCAGCCCGCCAACGACATTAGCTCGCTCGTGAGGAAGCGAAAGGCCGAGAATAAGGAAGAGAAAGAGTCCAAGAAGCTCAAGGAGTAACCCGTGCCATCTCCTAGACAACTCGCTGCGCACTCCAACGGCTCTTGGCTGCTTATGAAACTACGCCGCGCTAAGAATTTAGTTACTTGACGCGCTAAACGTTGAACTGCTATGCAAGCCCCGTGCAAAGACAAGCAGGAGCATGCCACCTTGACAGCCCTGACAGCCTATAACAATCCCCAGTGTCCCAATACTGCGCTTTGCATCTTGGCGTGCCCCTGGCAAAACGGGGCCGGCAAGTTTAGGGTGAGTGGAGTGGGCCAGAGAATATCAGTCATAAGTAGAACATAGTTGACCAACCGACCGTTGTGCCCCCTCAAAGGAGTTCGGCTCAATTTTGCCCTACAAGGATGTAATGTCAGGGATTTTCAGGATCTGCATTGGATGTCGTACCTGGTCGCGAAGTTTTTTTCACCCTGAGTGGAGAGCAGCGAGTGCCCGGATAGGTTTGATGTATATACACCCGTTGTAGTTATCCACACATATCTCGGAGCCTGATTCTATTAAATAATAGCGTGCACGCAAGGAACGATAAGTCATAATGCGTATAGGTAGGGAGAAAAACAAAATATGGTTAGGGGTCAAAAATTGGCTGGAGACCCAAGTCCCAAGCAGCGAAACCACTCTTTACCCCTTTCACTAGACGCCAGCGCATCTTTGTATTGTGCGGAGTTTTTTTAAAGGTTTCGACAAGAAAAGTGTTGATTGTGGTTTAATTTTTACAATCTTTGCTTGTGAAATTTAATTTCCTGTTGAACACGTATCATGTCTGGTAAGTACAGCGGGCGCTTAGGAGAGCCAGGGCGGAGTACTCCTCAATTTGCGCAGGAATCATCAAGAGCATGGAATATATGACCGAATGGATTCGGTTATATGAGAATTCAGGTCGAGGAGGTTGAGGTGGACATTTTTCGCTAGGCGCCGGGTGCGACAGGACTCTGCAATGACATGAAACGACACGCAGCGACAGCGCGGTAACACGCGAAACGCCAATGATTGACGACTATTTGAAAATGATACTGTTGGAATGATGCTACATCACGAATCTAAAGCGAATTCTAGCGAGTTGCTGTCAGTTAGCGAGGTGCCTCATCTTGAGACAGCCACTGTTTCAAGGTTACGCGAGAAACTCTGCAAAGCCACAGCAACTTGGTGGAGGATGAGGATAATTCCTAGCCGCGCCGTTTGTCATCATATTCATGACAATGCCCGCCTGTGCTAATTGGCGGTGTGCGTGTCATCCTTGGGTGCTGTGAGGATATTACACGTGTCGCATCATGTCCCGAGCCCGCGAATGCACTTTGCGGGTCTCACATTTGCTACTTTGGCATTTTCGTGGATAGAGACGATATTCTTTTCCTGAAACATGTGTCATTAGTCGAAGGCCGGGAACATGCATGCAGGCAAGCAAGCAGTGGAACAGTGCCCCTGGTCATGTTTCTAGAATTGCCGCCGCTAGGTCCCCTCGTTGCCTTACTGTCTGTGTGTCTATTGATGAGAATCAATGCCGCCTGTGTGCAATGTTTCAGCTATTCTTTGACATGAGACAACACCGGGCTCTGAATGGGTAATGTTAAAAGCCAACATTTCCTCCTATCACTGCAAATGGTCCAGTGTCAAGAATGCTCGCGCTTAGAAACGCAACCGAAACGCCTAGTTTCGCACCGAGCAGAGACTAACTTAGCAGAAAAATTGTCTTTGGAAGCTCCAGAGATTGCGCCTATATCAATCGACCCCACGATAGACGGCGGATCCATCAAGTCCCCAGTGGTTACTCATGCTCCAATCCCAGTTGAGCCAACCAACGTGATTCGAAGAAAGCTAACTGGTTACGTTGGCTTCGCCAACCTGCCGCAGCAATGGCACCGAAGGTCAATCAAGAAAGGTTTCAACATGAACCTGATGGTTGTTGGAGAGAGTGGACTGGGCAAGAGCACCCTTGTCAACACATTATTCAACATGCCCATGTACCCATCTAAGCCACGAAAGGACCCCGCTGCCGAGATTCCAAAGACTGTTAACATTCAGACCGTTTCGGCCGACCTAGAAGAGAGCGGTGTCAAGTTGCGGCTGACTGTCATTGATACCCCAGGCTTTGGTGACTTTGTCAACAACAACGACTCGTGGAAGCCCATCATTGAAGATATCGATCAGCGATTCGACGCTTACCTAGAGATGGAGAACAAGGTTACTCGAACCATCATCGAGGACAACCGAATCCACGCTGTCATTTACTTTATCCAGCCAACTGGTCACTCGCTCAAGCCTCTGGACATCGTTGTCATGAAGAAACTACACAAGAAGGTCAACCTGGTTCCAGTCATTGCCAAGTCTGACACTCTCACCGAAGAAGAGGTTGAGGCGTTCAAGCACCGAATCCTCGAAGACATCAAGCACCAGGGCATTGAGATTTTCGAGCCCCCACGATACGACAACGATGATGAGGAGACCATTGCCGAGAATGAGGAGATTATGAACGCTGTTCCATTCGCTGTCGTTGGCTCCGTCGAGGCCGTCAAGACAGCCGATGGCCGAACTGTTCGAGGTCGACAGTACCCATGGGGTACCATTGAGGTTGACAACGAGCAGCACTGTGACTTTGTCAAGCTGCGACAGCTAGTGATCCGAACACACTTGGAGGAGCTGCGAGAGCGAACTGCCAACGTCTTGTACGAGAACTACCGAACCGAGAAGCTGACATCATTGGGCATCCAGCAAGACCACTCTGTCTTCCGAGAGGTCAACCCAGGCATGCGACAGGAGGAGGAGCGAGCACTGCACGAGGCCCGGCTGGCGAAGATGGAGGCCGACATGAAGGCCGTCTTCCAGCAGAAGGTTACCGAGAAGGAACAGAAGCTCCAGAGATCCGAGGCGGAGCTTTTCAGCCGGCACAAGGAGATGAAGGAGCAGCTCGAGAAACAGAAGAAGGAGCTGGAGGAGAAGAAGGCCAAACTAGAGGCCGGACGACTGGTGGAGGAGAAAAAGTCGCGAAAGGGTTTCTCTTTGCGATAAGCGTGTGTCGAGAGAACACCGTGAGAAGGGAGCATTTCTCCGCCTACAGAAATGTCTCTCTTGACTGCAAGAGATTAATTGTCTCTTTCTGATGAAGTGGCTAGGTATATATGTTATGATTGCTATATTGAGCTAATAATTTGTAGCACAATGCCAACTAGTAGTGTTCGCCAACATTTCGGCTACTTCCGCTCACAAATGGCTTTTCACAGCTTAGTCCGTGACGATGTTTTGTCCAGATCTGATGCGAGCGAAGATTCGCACAGCGGCGCATAACGGTTCTCGTTGGCAACTGATCTGATCACATGCGGCTCGGCTAACGCCAGCGCCGGTGCCGCCGTATTTCCCTCAGGTAGAATACGACTCGTATTTGTGTGAAGTTGTATGGCGATGAAGGCTAGCTGGATCTTGAACCAGCAGGCGCTCCGAAAGGTTCTCAGAACCCGTTGAGATTACTATGTGCGTTTGCGTGCCTGATTCTGACACCGTCCAACGATTCGGCGAGCTCTCCCATGGACCATCGTTTTCGATTCAAGTTCCAACAAGTTAAGTCACTTGAAGAATCTCGGTGTTCTCCCACAGACTTGAACCCAGATACGTCGAGGCTGGAGTCTGGCGATTGAACAATTCTGCCCTGGTTACTGTGGACGACTTGCAAAGACCTACCAAAGACCATCCGATTTCAGAACGCTGGACCAGAGTGGACCATATGGTCAATCGCTTGCTATAGCGCACGGATATAAGCTGGCAGCTTAAATTCAGACGTTTGCTGCCTCGGCGTAGATGTCATCGCCATGTTGAGATCATCGCTACATTCACACTTGTGAAGATTGTACAGTGGTGATCACGGCAGTCCAAGAATTAGACAACAAACCACACATCCAGTGCTCACACGAAGTCGGGAACAACTGAACGCTTAGCGCGGAACAGCTGTCTCAGTCCCTCCGCGGCGCGCCAGACATGTGACGCGCTCATCTGGTGTCCCTGAATCGTAATAATTAAGGTTTCCTCGAAGATTCCAGAGCCTGAGACTAGCTTTGTATCTGTAGAACACGCTGCCGTACCAATATAAGAAAATTAACGCCCATACACTATTTTCGCCTCGAGGCGGGTGGGAGGAGGCGGCGTAGCAAGCAACATTCTTTCGCCTTCCGTGACATCACCAGCGCAGCCCACACCACATCACCTCAGCACATCACTTGACATCATCACGATACCCCAAAAAGCTTGACATTATAAGGCAGACGCGGACCGCACGACACACAAAGAAACATGTCTAGCTTCGCCGGTTTAGTTCGAACAACGCAGTTTTACTGGTTTGTGGGCCATGTGATGGCCTTCATTGGATCAGTGTCCTATGCACTGTTTTCACTAAAAATCTTCAAGAATCCCAGCTTCCCCATCTTTTGGTACCGGGAGGCTTACGTGGCCATCATCATTACGTTTGGAATCATCCTCAACCAGTCTTACAAGGCTAAGCATCTGAACGTGGTGAACTTTGCTCGAGACGACAATGTCCACTACATCATTATCGCCATCATGTGGCTCGTGTCGAAGCCACACTTCATCACTCTTCCTCCCTTCATCATCTATTCGGTCTTCCACATTTTGACCTACCTGAGGACGTTTTTGTTGCCAGCGCTTGGTCACGGCGCCAGTTCGCCAGTCTCTGCCCGTATCGGTTCCTTTGTCAAGAACTACAACGACGCCTCCATGATGCTTGCTGCCAACGCTGAGTTTGTCTTGCTCTTGACTCTGTTGTTCAAGGTGCTCACTTTCCGACGAAAGGCTCTGATTCACTTCTTTGTCTACCTGGTCTTTATGAAGCTCAGGTACGACGGCTCCTTGTACACGCGAACTGTGGTCAAGAATTGGGAGATTCGAGTCGACGGACTCTTTGGCCACCCATCCGTGCCAGTTCCATTGAAGCACGGCTGGACCCACTTCAAGGCCGCTATCAGGACCTACATGGGCGCCCTGAGTGTCCACCCACACAGCTCCACCCCAGCGTCGCACGAGGACCACAAGACTCAGTAGCCCCAGCTGCCTCAATCTCTATTCCACCTTCTAATCACTTCACCCGGCCAATGCGGATATTTAATGGCAATATATGCGTTTGTAGCTGTAGGTCTGCGTTCAATGTACGTTTTCGCACGGCTTCCCCGCGTTCTTTGTCGTCACCCCACCCCTCTAAAACAACGGTCTTAGTTCGCATCGCGTCATGTCTCGAAATGAGACATTGAAATTGTGGGCAATATCATTTACATCTTAGTATACGCATAAATAAACTTTCATTAGCATCGTGTATGACGCTCACTTGGCAGCCTTTCTCAGGGCCCTGCCAGAACGGGATGTCTGCGGAATGTTCACCACCTCCTCCTCGCTCTCACTGTCTTCCTGCTTCTTTGCCTTTCCTCGCTTCTTTGGCTTTTCGGCATCTTTCGCTGCTCGCTTATTGCCCTTCGTCTTTGACTGCGTCGAGAGAACTTGCAGGTCGGGGACAAACGTGCTGGTCCTTCCTCCAACAGTAACATACTCAACTTTGTGTCCCTGTTTGGTCGTGGCCTGTTCGTTCTTGCGCCTTTTACCCCAGCGGTACAGCATGAGCCAGTCCTCAGGGAAGGCAGAAGTGTTTCCTTCGACCTCGACCACAAACGTGCAAATGTCGACCAGTTTGCTGTAGACGGTCTTGAGTTGGTCAGTCGACAGTGCGCTAGCGGTCTCCTCGGGGTGTATCCTGCTTTGATACAAAATTTCGTCCGCCACCCAGTTCCCCACCCCGCTGAACAATGCCTGGTCCATCAACAGCGACTTGATCGGTACATGTCTTTTTGCCACAACCTCGCAAAACTTATCACACTCCCACTTATCCTCTTTTGAGTAATCATGGCCCAGCTTTGATAAGGGCTCCTGTTCAAACAGTTTCGCGTCATCCTCCGCCTCCAGAATTCTGACCCGTCCAAACCTTCTGGCATCGGTAAACGCAACCTCCGTGCCGTCCTCAGTCACCAATACAAACTTGTAAAACTTTGGCGGCCACTCTTCTTTCTCGCTCACAATCATGCTTTCTCCATAACTCTCCTTCTCGTCTTTGATTTCTTGTTTAATTTCTTGCTTCACTTCCTCTTTCAAGTCCTTTTCAATTTGCTTCTTCTTGATCTCCTCCTCACTCTTGAAATCTTCAGACCCTCGGACTTCTTCGCCTCGCAATTCCCTCTTGATCCGCTCTTTTGCTACTTTGTCGCCGCCATTCTCCATGACTATAAAATGGGTCTCAATTCCTTTCACTTTGACCCAACCAGTCATTCCAAAATGCATCAGTAACACCTTGGGCGAATCGTTGAATCGCAGCCAAAAGTATTTGCCATGTCTTCCCGCTTCCTTCACGGTCAGCCCAGTCAATTGCTTTGACAATTCCTCATTATTCAGCGGGTCCACAAAAACCTTTGCATCCTCAATGGCATCAACACGTGATATCTTTTGACCAGCAAGGTGGCGCTGCAAGATAACCGAGGCATGTGCTACCTCACCAATCTCGGGCATTGCAGATAGTTTACCAAGCACCGATGAGTTGGATGGGACCCTAGCCCATCACGTGTTTCTTCGCCTCACAAGGATTGCGCGTAGTTCTTATTCAATTCAATAACCTGGGTATGGAATAGTACAATGTAGAATTGTCGGAAATCTCCATAGCAATACAGATCAACCGACGGAAACTCCGGCGAACACGCAGCAATTACTTGCTCCATTTGTCCATTTGAATCTCGAAATTACGTCAGTCCCTGCAGCGCGCGCGTCGCATCTTGATCATCATTACGGCACCACGCGCACAACGGCGCTATGCAATATAAAGAGCGAGGATTCCCTAATCTCTGAATGGTGTTGATCAGTGTTTGTTGATAGGACGGGATAAGAATACCCCGAAACTTTACACATACGAAACCGAGACGTTGAATCGAATCTCGAGGACAGTTCTGAACCGCCGAGGACGAAGGTTGTTAAGTGCCGAGGACGAAATTCAGATTTGGGAGCGCAGGAAGTCCCGGCTGGAGTAATACGATGCCTTGGATTAAACCGCCCGGTGAGAGGGACTAGGTTTCGGTGTTAGCATGGATCCTGTGATGTCTGTAAAGCCATCACTTCTCCCAGTTCGGAGAAGCTTGCCGAATTGATAGACTCCGGAGTGGGCTCCGGAGGCCATTCCCGCTATGCTCGCTTCTGCGCACGGCTGCTCGCCGAGTGCTCGCCGAGTGAACCGCCAGCTTCAGAACATCTCTCAACAAAAACATCGTCACTAACTAAACATACAAACAGAACAAAAATCAAGTCATTACGGCACCTGGAGGTCGTGCCCAAGTCTGGGGTTTTATCTCTGTGGAGCGAGATTAGATAAGGCTGGCAGCCAGCTGCAGCAACTCTTCACCCAAATTGGAGCCAAAGGTCTCAATGGCGTCCAAGTTCAAGGCGTTGGAGATGTGGGAGGTGGTGGAGCAGCCGGAGACGGACTGGCCAGCGAAGCGGTCAGAGAGCCAGTTGATGGCATTGGCGGCACCAAAGATAGCCTCAGTGGCGTGAGAGCCAGTGTCGTCAGCAGAAATGGTGACGGAAGCGCCCTGGTTGCACCAGGCGGTCTGCAAAGCCTGGACGTTGGCGTATGGAGCAACAGCATCGTTCTTGGACTGGTAGACATAGAATGGGATCGCTGGAGCAGAGGCACCCATCGCCAGCTCAGCCAGGACGGTCTGGATCTCAGGCAGGTACAGGATATCCTCTCCGTTGGAGAAATAGCTGAAGATGTTCTGGTCGGCGTAGGCGGCTTTGACAGCGTCGGCACACAGGGTAGCGGCGTTTCTGAACTGAGCCGCAGTGCTTGGGTTCAGGTACTGGTTGTATGCACTGGCGACATCTGGATACTGGGCAGCCAGACCGTTCAAGCCAGAGAATGCGTATCCAGAGTATTCACCACCGTTGATGGCGAGAACAGTGGCAGTGGCGTTGACGACGAAGCCACCGACAGCAGCGCCAATCAAGTTTAGCTCAGGAGCGTATTGTGGAGCCAGTTGGCCGGCGAAACCAGTGGCAATGGAGCCACCTGAGTAACCCCACAGAGCGACCTGGGCGTCGGCAGAGACACCAGTGAGAGAGGTGGACTGGAGAGCGGCTCGAATGGAGTCCAGGGTCAGGTGACCAGAGTTGATTCCGGCAGTGAAGGCTGCGGTGGGGCCTTCGTAATCTGGAGCAACCACAACCCAACCCTCGTTCAGGGCGCCCTGAATGAGCAGGACCTCCTCCTGGTTCTGGGTGTTGTTGGCGGAGCCGTACTGGATGGCGTAGGATGGAGCGCAGTCAATGCTGGCAGAGTCCTCAGCAATCTGGTATGAGACAATCTTGGTCAGGTCGGCGTCGTTTGGAACAATGACAGAAGTGACACCGTAGGTGGGGTTGCCAAAGGTGTCCTCAGACCGGTACATGATCTGCCACAGACCCTGCATCTTACCCTTGAGGTACTTGTAGCCAATCGGGCTGGTCATCTGTCGAGACTTCAGGATGGCGCCATTAGCAGAAGAGGCGTACCCAGATGGGGGCTGGTACCATGGGTCCTGGCTGGGGAGGACGGGGCTGTCTCGCTCCACCAAGCCGATGGATGCGGCGTTGGCGTTGGCGATCAGTAGGGAGGCGATGAGAGATAGGAATTGCATTGAGGTTTGAGGAGTATGTGAGGGGGGCTCTGAGAATTCTGGAGGAAACGTACAGACTTTATACCGGTATGTCGGATATCGGACAGGCTATCGGGGTCGGTCGCCCAAGATCTGCCCGACTTTTCTGTGTTTGGTTTTTCTGCAATCTGTGCAGGCTTTCCGCTGAGAAGACCTGGGCTTGTATTGCAGTATTATGCTTGTAAAGTTTGCAGGACTAATGTCAGGGAGCAGTTGAAATCTCGGCAATTGACAGGGATTGAGACCAGGGGCGTGCAGGGTCTGCTGTAAGGACAAGGTGACAACACGCCACAGAATCAGAGCCCAGATATACCCCATACTATATCCAGCTGATCACCAACAATAGCGGACAATCGACGCACCCAGAATAATCGGCCTCCGCCGCTTGCTACCGTGGCAAGCGGCACTCATTCTATGCACATCTGGTACTTATCCAGCATGCGTTATCGCTGGCACGTGGACCTGGCGTACCTAACCGTGGATTTTGGTCAATGAGAATTGACGGTAATGAGAGAAAAAGGAATTTCCTTAGCGTGTGTTCGATTCCCAACTGCCGGGTTCAATTTGCGCGCTAAGGAAATTTCTTTTTTCTCTCATTACCGTCAATTCTCATTGACCAAAATCCACGGTTATGTTTAGCGAGCCTCCAGCGATTTTGTGATTTTCTCCACGGCACAATGCGACAGCATTGCATTCGCTGCAGTAGTCATGCACGTGCTTCCAACAATGTCAGAGACGAGGTCAACTGTTGCGAGATGCTCATACACAGTGAGAACCGGTCAGGGGCTGCCGGCGGCCGGGCTTGGATCGGCTTTCTCGGGCTGATCTGCGTGCCACTCTGTTTCCAAATTTTGCGGCACTAGGTGGGCAAGTTTAGACTTCGTTGTTGAGTCCAAATGGCTGGCGGTGACTTAGTCAGAAGGGGCAACCCGGGTAACCACGTGATTCCTCCTCTGCATCGATTGTGCATGCGGTGTTCAGTCTGGTAAAGATTAGCGATCAGGTCCGAAACCTTGTCATGGTGCCGTGCCTCGTAATCGAATTCTGAACTACCGGTTGCGTGCTATAACCATTGGATTGAAATCACGTTCCCCAGCATTAATCTCTCTCAACGCTCAGGCCAGGCACCTGCCTCGAGGTCGGGTTTCCACCGTTTGGCAGACGCAAGGGGAACTATAGTCTAGCATTATAGAGCTGCTATAAGCGTTGGACAGGGTACCACAGTCTAGACTGTCGAGATGAGCACTTCGGTATTGCCTATTGATTAACGAGTAGACATCAGCTGAACGTGCTCAGACTAGGGAGTTATACTACTGTATGCTGTGTCGGGAAGGTCGGAGCGGAAGTCTGTCTGTATCCCACGGAAAAACCTACGCCGTGTCAGACCCACATGAACCTGTTATCACGGGTTTTGCTCGTCGATTTGACAGCTTTCCCCTTGCGGAACCCCAAAGAATTACGGTCTTGTGATCACGCCGTATTCCTGGAATTGAAGAGACCTAGTTGACCCCTCAATTTTGAAACTAGATTCAAAAAATAAAGTACGTATACTATCGCAGTGCATTTCTCGCAGTGCGGAAAACCGAATTCAGCAGATACAGTAGTTGACGTCATTATCGGTCTTTGCACGCATAATCTGGGCACGGGTTAAACGGTGAGGCTCAACGTTGGGGTAGGTAACATTTTCTAAGCGCGCTTCACGTGATTTGATTTTGAAAGCTTGTCTGCGGCTCGACTGTGGTTAGGGCCGGCAAACAGTCAAATTGATCAGTGGTTGACGAAATGGTGAGTAGACTGAAGACAATGATGAAAAATTAATGTATCAAAATCGAGAGCTAAGTCTTGTACGCGGCAATGAATCTTGTAATCTTCTCTCTGAGTCTTCAACTGTGAGGTGCTTGAGCTAATCAGAACGTTCGTCGAGCGCTAAAGCGTGTAGGCGTGAGAAGGTACAGTTTAGCGCCCAAGCTTGAGGCATTGGACTTTGCAAATCGAAAGCAGACGCTACTGGGCGGTGGAAAGGACGTCTATCCATTGGTTGAGACTATCACAAGCGAATTGACTCGAATTCCACAGTTTCGAAGACAATTCAAGGCGCCGAAGGAGGTTACAGAGAGCCAAAGCCTGAGTGGTGATCTGGTCAATGTCGGTGGTCGAATATCCTCTTTGAGACGGTCGGGAAAGAACCTGATTTTCATCGACATCGTTCAGGATTTTGAAAAGCTTCAAGTCGTGGTGAACGGGAAGAAAATGCAGGGAAACATGGAGGACCACGACATTCTACGGAGAGGAGATCACGTCTGCGTCAAGGGTATTCCCTGGGTGACTAAAGCTGGTGAATTGTCAGTATTGGCTCAAGATTCAGTCAAGCTAGCTAGTCCATGTCTGCATCCGCTTCCGACGAATCTAATCAATGCCACCACGAGATCACACAATAGGGTCGTTGACTTGGCGACCTCAAAGCACGCGAGAGACGTTCTGCGGGCCCGGTCGACAATTATAGCATACATTCGGGAGTTTTTGCACGAACGGGACTTTCTCGAGGTCCAGACGCCTATTCTGTCCAACAAAGCCGGTGGAGCCAATGCCCGGCCTTTTCTGACATCATCTCACGCACTCAAGACTGGAGAGCAGCCTATAGAGTTGGCTATGCGTATAGCCCCGGAGTTATGGCTGAAACGGCTTGTGGTGTCAGGGTTTGACAAGGTTTATGAGATTGGTCCGGTGTTTCGAAATGAAGGCATTGATGCTACGCACAACCCGGAGTTCTACTCTTGTGAGTTGTACCAGTCGTTTGCCTCTCTACAAGACCTGATGGATCTCACGGAAAGCATGCTGAGAGGTGTTGTCGACCGGCTGCTGGCACGACACCCAGAGTTTGAAAATCTCAAACAGCTGCAGAAACTATTCAGTACACCGTTTAAGAAGCTCGACTTTGTCAAGGAGATCGAGAAAAGAACGGGAGTACCGCTGCCAGATCTAGAGTCAGTGGACGCGCTCATCGACTACCAGAAAAAGGTCAACCTGGAGACAGACGACGACACACCTGCAAAACTACTAGACAGTCTGGCGGCAAAGTTTCTGGAACCGGACTGCACAGTACCCACGTTCATATACAATCACCCCAAAGTCATGTCGCCGCTGGCAAAGTCGCATCTCAGGGATGGCCACCAGATCTCGCGAAGGTTCGAGCTGTTCGTCAACAAAAAGGAACTTGTCAATGCATACGAAGAGGAAAACTCGCCGTACATTCAGAAGGCCAATTTTGAACGGCAACTAGCATACAAGGATGAAGCAGACACCGTGGATCAAGACTTTGTGGAGGCTTTGGAGTGGGGACTGCCACCTACAGGAGGCTGGGGTCTTGGAATAGACAGACTGGTCATGCTGGCCACAGGAAGTGCTCGAATCAGTCAAGTTCTAACGTTTGGTGGTGTCAAGACTGTGAACTACCAGTAAGGCACGACTGAGACTCGTCAATCTCCTCTGAACGATCGGCTGTGCAGTACATATACACATACTCAGTCGCCCAACAGACATTGGCCGGCGAGTGTCAGATTATGCCCAACACAAGCCGATTTCAGTGATCCGAAGTTATAAAAGCGTGATGGTGCCGGAGAAACTTTGTGCTCGTCATGGACACGGCCTCCGATTGGTGTGGTCCTCACCCTTCCAGAATAGAGGTCACAGCGTTTGAAGAACAAACACCGGCTGGTGTCAGCACTGAGCGACCTGGCTGAACCTTGTCCTAGTAGGAAACTTCCGGTGCTCGGCTACAATTACAAGCGTGCATGAGAGGACCTGCCCATCTAGTATGCTTGGGTGGGATCAACAGTGTAATAGATTCAGAGTCCAGTAAGCATTCGATAGATTCATTTAGCCGCACGTTTGTTTGAGGTGACTTTCGGACATGAGTTAGCGCGACGCGAACCCGACGCGTCGCGTCAAGGCCGACTTCGAGCAGCTGATCTCACAACAGCCTAATGCGAGTCCCTAGTCTGCCTGACCCGGAGAGCGATCAGCACAAGTCTTATACCCATCACAGCGCAATCCCCTCTGGTATCGTCCAAGACCTCACACAGCCATGTATCCTTGGAGTCGATGAAGCAGGCAGAGGTCCAGTCCTAGGACCAATGGTCTACGCTATCAGCTACTGTCCCGCAAGTTTTAAGGAAACACTCAAAACAGCAGGCTTTGCCGACAGTAAAGTTCTCAATTACGAGACGCGAGAAAAGTTGCTGGCAAGCATATGCGAGCCAGGTGAGCTCTTTGACAATATCGGCTGGGCCACGACCATCATGTCGGCCAGAGATATCTCCAGCGGTATGCTGAAGGCTGGTTCTTACAATCTGAATGAGCAGGCTCATGACACGACAATGGCACTGATCCAGGATGTTCTGGACAAAGGCGTCAACATTCAAGAGGTCTACGTTGACACGGTCGGCCCGCCTGCCTCTTACCAGGTGAAACTGGAACGACGGTTCCCGACAATTGGCTCTATCACAGTCACGAAAAAGGCCGACGCGCTCTTCCCGATCGTTTCCTGTGCTTCGATTTGCGCAAAAGTCACACGAGACGTTTCCCTGGAGTCAAACGACGAAAGTGCGGGTACTTGGGGTTGTGGTTATCCCTCTGATGCAAAGACCTCGGGCTGGTTGAAGGCCAATGTGGATCCAGTTTTTGGCTGGAGTCAGATTGTGCGGTATTCGTGGCAGACTTCTAAAGACATACTAGATAAGCACGTTATCGTGCAGTGGGCTGATGACTTCAAGCCGAAACCGGGCAGGTCCCGTCTGGCGTCTCGAAGTGCCAGTGTGGCTTCTGCTTCGAGCTCGTTCTCAGAATCTGACTCGGTATCCTTGGCTAGTACCTCGACAAGCTTCACCTCCGTTTCAAACACACCAGCGGCTGCATCATCGAGTATCTCAAAATCCAAGTTAAAGCTGCTTTCCACAAGGTGGTATGGAGTGGGTGCAGTAAGTTTTTAGGACTTTTGCACCACTCTGTCGGGTCATTTCGGAATAACTTGAATCTTGGCAATCTCGAGCTAGAACACATCTGGCGTTACGGCTAGACATCACCAAAAGTATCAAAATAGACCTTCACTAACCGGCTGAACCACAGCTAACTAATGCAAACAAGAAACAGACCCAAATACACATATTTCTCTCCTAATCACGAAATGATACCGGCGCCGCATGCGAGGTGGTGGCGGTGTACTCGCCCTATTATCGTGTGTTGCTCAACACCCGGTGGCGTCGCGCCAGTATCGGGACATCTTTTGTTGGGAGCCCAATTTTTTCTCCCTTCCCACCCCTCTGAGAGTGACGAACCTGAGAAACCTCGCTCGGGCAAAGGAAATTGCTAGTATATTTTTTCTCTGAACGAAACAATGTCTGCTGCTGCGATGGTTGCGCGACGAGCGCTCCTGCGAATGCCTCGGTGAGTTTATCCGTTAAGGGAATATCCAATTTGGTTGGCTCGGTCCGGAAAAATTATATCGCTGTTATTCCGTTGTGATCATGCCTCGGATTAACTAGAACGGTCGGGGAATGCCTCAATTGAGTCTCTGCCTTTTTCCGGTCTCAAAAAGGCTGATTTTTCACTTCCCCTGAAAGAATGCTGATGATGAATGTCGGCGATTGCTCTTTCTCCAGCCAACACAGGAGTTTTGGACGGTGCTAATACAGTGTCCCTCAAATGGTGCGATTCTACGCCAAGTGTGAGTAGCTTTGGACGGAAAATTTATGGATGAGCTCGTGCGAGATTGCAGTGAAGGCGGGATGCGAGACGTAAAGGTAGCCGCGCCAAACATTAGGCTATATGTTGGAGATGCAAGCGCGAGAAGCGGCGAAACGCTTTAAGAATTGCGACGGATGAATACATTCTGGTATTCGGCGCGGGCCCCTCAACTGGTGGTGAGAGATGCCTCGGGGTCGAACGTGTCTGGGCCGGACCTGCGATAGGAAATCCTAGTTTCATGCGACCCTCCCAACGAGCAATAGCTGAGTGAACGATAGCGTACTAACCTAGACCCTGCCCACACCATCATTGACATGCCTGCCCTGTCTCCAACCATGACTCAGGGTAACATTGGTTCCTGGCAGAAGCAGGTCGGTGAGCAGCTCTCCCCAGGTGAGGCTCTCGTCGAGATCGAGACCGACAAGGCCACTATGGACTTTGAGTTCCAGGAGGAGGGTTTCTTGGCCAAGATTCTGCTCGATGCCGGTGCTAAAGACGTCCCAGTCGGTAAGCCAATCGGTGTCTACGTGGAGGACGAGGCTGATGTCGCTGCTTTCGCCGACTTTTCCGTCGAGGATGCTGGTGCTGGTTCCGCTCCAAAGGCTGAGGCCAAGACTGAGACCAAGACCGAGACCAAGACTGAGGCTGCCCCAGCTGCCCCAGCTCAGGAGACTCCATCTGCGCCAAAGTCTACCTCTGCCCCAACTGACCGAATCTCTGCCTCTCCAATCGCCAAGGCTATTGCTCTGGAGCAGGGTATTCCATTGAAGAACATCAAGGGATCTGGTCCAAACGGTCGAATCATCAAGCGAGACGTTGAGGGCTACAAGGCCCCAGCTCCAGCTACCCAGGCCGCTGCCGCTCCAGCCGCTGCCGCTTTCGAGGACATTCCAATTTCCGCCATGCGAAAGGTCATCGCTTCCCGACTGACCCAGTCCAAGCAGATCAACCCAGATTTCATTGTCTCTTCTACTGTCTCTGTCAGTAAGCTGCAGAAGCTGCGAGCTTCTCTCAACGCTGTTGCTGAGGACAAGTACAAGCTGTCCGTCAACGACATTCTGGTCAAGGCTATCGCCAAGGCCAACCTCGCCGTTCCACAGGTCAACTCTGCTTGGCTCGAGGCTGAGGGCGTTATTCGACAGTACAAGGCTGTCGACGTCTCTGTTGCCGTCGCCACCCCAACCGGTCTGATCACCCCAGTCGTCCGAAACGCTGATAAGAAGGGTCTGGCCGAGATCTCCAACGAGATCAAGGCTCTGGGCAAGAAGGCTCGAGAGGGCAAGCTGGCCCCAGAGGAGTACCAGGGCGGTACCATCACCATCTCCAACATGGGCATGAACCCAGCCGTCTCTTTCTTCACTGCTATCATCAACCCACCACAGTCTGCTATCCTGGCCGTCGGAACCGTTGAGCGAAAGGCCGTCGAGGACCCAGAGTCTGAGACTGGCGTCGCTTTCGACGACTTCATTACCGTCACCGGTACTTTTGACCACAAGACTGTCGATGGTGCCGTCGCCGCTGAGTGGGTCAAGGCCCTGAAGCGAGTCATCGAGAACCCACTCGAGCTGCTGCTGTAAGCTTGAAGCGCAAGCCAGAAATAGTCATGACCGGTGTTAGTTCGCTCCGTCAAGTCTGGTGCCTGCAGGTGCCGGCCATTAACTGTACATTCTATAGAGGACTGTAAATGATAATGCCTCTTGTAACGACCAAATTTGTTCAGGTGTAGTGCCGTGGCAGGTGAAGTACTCAAGAGTGTAGCGGTACGAGCGACTATAAGGTATCAATGCATTGTATTCCGGACGTGAGTGCGCGAGCTAAGTAGGTGGTTACGTACGTTGCGGAAGCTACACTGAAGGTCGTTTATTAATTTGGCCGCACTGCAGGCCCTGTCAGCTTTCAATTGTCTTGTCGTTTGTTGTTGACGGTGCCGAATTTTATATACTCGATCTGGCATGGCCAGAGAGTACGGGGAAAACCAGTCTGCGATGGTGACGTGGGTCATGGAGCTACATCGAAAAACCCCTACTAGCTGCTCTTTTAGTTCAAACCTTGTCGCCGGCATTGAAAAGGCCGCATTTTTGTGTTTTATTCCCAGCTGGTGTTTTTTGGATCGATATCTGGAGGAACTTTATTAGATATACAATCTATGCATATGTAACGACTTCTTAGGCAAATAATAATAATAATCCTTTATTGTCTTATATAAGCACTGGGCCAGAGACACGACTATGGTAATATCTGTTCTGACATCGT